>VWPV01008777.1:34042-88632 GCA_013389885.1 Geococcyx californianus | reverse complement strand
GGAGCCATGAGTTTGACACCTCTCTTATAAATACATATGTGTGCCTTTGAATTTACATAAATCTGGCTTCCAACTTGTAAGGCCGTTTTCTTATCCCACAACAAAGCTGCTGCATATGAGGTCACTTAGTGACATGGTGTAGTTGACAAGTAGGAGTAGGTGTAGGTAGCAGGTGTAGGTGTTGGGTCATAGGTTGGACTCGATGATCTCAAAGGTCTCTTCCAACCTTATGATACTGTGATACTGTGAAATATAATTGATAATATACAATTGTAGTTGGGCAAGGCAGGTTGGGTTGGATGGAGAGTGCTAGATCTTGGCTGAGGACAACAGGTTATGTCAATATTCAGTGTGACAAAACTGAATATAAAGGCAGGATTCCTTTCCTGTAGAAGTATTGCTCTATTTGACTCATATAAACAAATATAGGGTTATTTTATCTGGAGTGGAATCTAACCATTTGTGCATCTGTGAGTCTTGCATTTTACGCATGGAGCTCAGCCTTGTGTTTTCTGACATAGAAGATTGGTTCTGCAAGCCCTATGTGGTTTTTTTTCTCATCTTTCATACTTGCCAGAGGTTACCATCATACACTAGAAAGCAAACAAAAAATAAACTTGTTATAGCAGGATGAAATAATATTTTTTAAAAATAAATTGTATATGCATAATTTGCAAAAGGAGCTGAGAATGGGCACTGCCTGAAGTGTGAATAAAAATGTTCAGTATTTTAATCAGTGTAGTCACTGAAATTTTATTAAGATTCCATTGGTGGTGTCACATTTGACTTCAAGGGAAAAAATCATGTGTGGGCTTGTCATCTCTATTTGTCCAGAACTCCTTTTTTTTTTTTTTCTTTTGCTTTTTCTTCATGTCAAGGCTGTATATATCTTTACATTATTCTCTATTTTCTTTTTTTGAAACCTTCCTCTTAAATCACAATATAAAAGAACCCATTTAGTACCTACCACTGTTTCACACTGAATAACAGGAAAATGCTAATGGCTGAATCTCAAAAAATCTACAATAGGAGGCCTTTTGAAATTTAAACCTCTGCATTTTCATTCCAGCCAGAGATGATGAAAAAAGATTGCCTCTCTAATAATCTGAAGGAAAAAGGATAGGTAGGAGGTTTTGAGAGTGTAAATGACAGACCACCTTTACAGTGATTCAAAATACTTCGCCTATAGAGGATTTTCAGTAGGTAAAAGCATAAAGCTGAACTGGGAATCGTGTATTTAACTAGGCAGAATTCATAAAAACTGTCATTTCAATGAATGCTGGTAATAATGATGTTTGTGGGAGAGAAAAGAATGGTAAAAAAGATCCATCTTGAAATCTGTTTTAAAGAATATCATGAGCTGAAGGGTACATAGTTTTTTTAGAAAAGAAATCCCCAAACTAAAGAAAAATCCTGCAGAATGAATTTCATCGTGCTTTTTTTTAAAAATACAAGAGCTAGAATTTAATGCAGTTCTCAATTTGCCTTAGATAAAACCCCGATTTTGTTAGTATTTTTAAAATATTTTTTTCATTCTTAGTAGTGCTTGATGGGTTACTGTCTTACAATGTTTGAATACTAACCCTACTTAAAATACTGATGGTTTTCCTCCAGAATTTCAAAGGTACGTTTTGTACTTTAAACAACAAATATGATTATAAGTATTTTTTTTTTTTTGCTGGTGGTTTTGGGAGAGAGAATATGGCCTCAGTTATCGTGATATTTTTAACTGGTGAAATTAGTAAGAAAAATGTTAATATATTTATGAAGGGGAAACAACTGCATGTGATTAGTAAATGTTCTTTCTAGGATTATAGCAAACTGTAATAATTTTGTTAAAATTGTTAAAACAAAAGTCATATATTTTTTTTTTCCTACAGACATGTAGGAAGTGTGCATATTTTGAAAGCTGGACAGATGAATTTTAGGTTAGTCAGTGAATTTCCTATTAGAAATATATAGTTTTAAATAAATTTATTGAAAATATTAACGTCTGCCAAGCCATGAACAGTCGTATTTCTTACGAATCTTGTGATTTGTAAGAAATTCTGACTACCATACTATCATTATGAATTTCGGACTTTACTGTTCTTTGTTCCCTTTTCAAAGTCAACCCTTTGAAAGCAAATGAATATGTAAGAATCAAAATCAGATAAACAGCAATAGCGTAACTCACCCACTGACCTCAGTCAGATGAGCTGCTCTGCCTACAGGAGTTCTGCTTATGTTTCCTGGAACAAATATTTTTTTCTTTTTAGTTATAAAAATCATGAAGAACAGAAGCTAAATTCAAAAGCTTTCTTCAGGTAAAATACAGTCTCACTGTGCAGCAAATGCTCATGTCTTGTCTCCTTACATCAAAATCCATTTTTGCCTCCTGTCTAATACTGTTGAATGGCTCTTCATCATTGTCCCTGAGTAGAACAACCTGTCAGTCAGCTGAAAGTGCCCATTGCATTAATAATAGTGCTCTGATTTATGATCTTTGTAATGTGCGTAGTCACCTTCTAAAAAGAAATGCAGACAGAGCTGTTCATTTGAAAGTACCTTTAGTTGTAATTATTTTGAATGAATTGTAGTTTCAAATCACAGTTACCAGTGTTTGCATGAGTCAGGTTTACATGGCTCTGATAGCTTTTTTTTTTTTTTGATTAAACTGATTCTTAATACTACTGGGATGAAGAATAGGCAAAGAAAAGCGTAGCTATACAGCCGCAACATCTTGTCTCTCTTGATGTAACTTCAGGCTTGATTCATAATACTGTGGATTCCACAGAGACACAAATGAAACTTATTTTCAGTATGAATGTGCCTAACCAGTGTTAGGCAAGCACTAGTGGTGTGAATTATATTGATCTTAGATTTTATAATCTCTCTGAACCTATCCCTGAAAAATCATATGACTATTTGTAGAGAATATCTTAGAAACTTTAGAATTATTCAGTCATTAAATCCTCACCACACGCACATGTTTAATAGGAGTTTTTTTGTTGCTAATCTCAGTTCAGCAGACTTAGTCCTTCCCTTGTTGTCACTATAATTTATGTATAATCATAATTTGACAACCTTAGTCTAACACTGCACTCTGTCCTCTAAGGATGTTTAATACATTCTGCTCTGTACACTCATAACATTTATCTCTCAAACAATAGGTGTATATGACCCTGTTCAATTACCCTCCAGTGCGTCCAAGGAGTTGCTCCAATACAATCAGGTTTTAAACATTATATTTCAGTGCTGGTTTGCATCTGTTGACTTGCAGATAGGGTGTTAGTATTTTCAAATTGAGTTAATTTTTCAAAGAATTTTTTATTGTTTTCTTATCTTGCTTTTAACAACAACAAGAAGTGAAAGATGAGTTTATACCAATCACCATGCTTTTCAAGTGTACAAAGCTGGTGTAAATGTTTTATATCTCTCAGGAAGTGCAGCTAAGATATGTCCCAAGGCACACAGCAAGGTATTTCTGACTTACCATACTAATATTAAGTGTGGTGTCAGGTTATCCATGGGTGTCAAACTTCCACCCAGCCACTCACTCATTCCCCCTCCTTGGTGTGATGGGGCAAGCAAATAGGAAGAAAAATCTTGTGAGTTGAGATACAGAAGAGGAGATTGATCACCAGTCACTGTCATGGACGAAATAGACTTGAGTTGGAGAAAATTAAATATATTGGTAGCAAGAAGCAAAAAGAATATAAACAAACCAAAATCTTTCCTTGCTTCCTGGCCCAGTTGAATTCAGAACCCCAGCTCAAGCAGGATAGGGAGGATGGGGCACGTTAGGGTCAGTCCACAGCAGTTTTTTGCCACTGCTGCTTCCTTCTCACATAGTTACCTTGCTCCAGTGTGGACTCTCCATTGATTGCAGTGTTAATATCAGCTCCTGGAATATCTCCTCCTCCTCTTCCTCTTTTGATGTTACTTATCCCTCTGTTTATTCTCACTTTTTCTGGTTCCTTCTTCTCCCTCTGTGAGAAGTTTCTTGCTTTTTCTTAAATACACATTCCCAGAGGTGCCACCGTCTTGGCTGCTAGGACCAGATGTGCCCCGTTGGGGGGTCAGCTGGAGTCAGCTGGAACCATCTGAGTCCAGCCTGGGGAAGCCCTGGGCTCTCCTCACAAAGGCTGCCCCTGCAGCCCTCCCAGCTGCTGGTGCCTGGGTACCTGCACCAGATGCAGCTGTCATTGACAAATGCTGATGATCATAACAGTGTTGTAAAGGTTTGCCTGTGAGGGGAATGTTGGTAACTGGGATGTATAGCAATTCCTGTTGAAGTTTGGTCATTGCTGCCTTGTTAATGCAGTCTAAGGATAACTCTCATTCCAGGTCGCTTGCAGAGAGCAGAGTGCTGACTGCCCCTGCTCCCAGGGTCTATCTTCTACAGCAAGAGACCAACACGGTCAGGTCCTTGCAACCCATTTGTTCAAATAACAGCAGCTTCTGCTGTGGCTGAACAAACTCCATGGGATAATCTGGGAGACTGCTGGGTCATCTGCTTTGCTAGTAGAATCTGGTAGCTATGCGAGGTTTCTAGAACAGGGATTTGAGCAGGAAGTTTCACTTCATTGTCATATTCCTATCTACTTTCCCTAAGTGATTGTTACTGACCAGCTTTAGAGACAAGAGGATGGGTTTGCTGTACCTTTAGCCTGGATCAGTACGATCATATGCTCAGGTATGCTTTTAATGGTTTATTTGTTGCCTCTCTGAGCTTTCTTATACGTGTTTGAAGGGGAAAGAGGAATGTAGTTCTGCGATGAATACCTTGGGAAATATCAGGAGACTTCTGGAGCATTTACTTCTATATGTAACTCTACGTTGAGTAAATACTTTTCTCCATGGAAGACAGGATGTAAAGCCACTGGGAATTGCTAAGCCTATGGGAACTGTTAAAAAAAATTATAATATAGAACTACTGGAAATACTGGAGTGGCCAAGTAGCTTACACAGAGCACAATGATTTTTTAAGCTTTTCTGAATCATCTGCCCTGTATGACTAAACCAACACAGAGTATCTCAGTTGAATCGCTGGAGGGATATGGGGCGCTGCAAGGAATTCTGTGAACTTGGGGATGCAATGTGCTTCTCCCATATTAGGTCGGCCTTTCTGCTTGTCCAAGCCTGTAGTCTACTTCTCTGAACTCCAACTGTTTATAGCCTTGACCTGCAGGTGTTATGTACTTGGAAAGGTGTATGAACGGTGAAGTGCGCCGCACAGGCCTTGGGCAGAATGGGTTTTTGAAAGAAGAAAGTAATTAAAACTCATGCAGGCTTCTCATTTTGTTGTAAATTCTCCCATAGATGTGTGCATAGTAACAGTATAAAGCTCATACAGGAGAATTCTGTAATATAGAACATGACACAGGTGAGATCGGAAAGAGTAGGAACAGATCAGTAGTTCAGTAAGTTTCAATAGCTGTTACAGGTAGTTCATGTAACCTTATCATTTGTTAGTCTAAACAGTCATCATTCAAGAAATGTAAGACAAGCTGGGCAGAGAGGACTTGATTGGTCAATTAACCAGTAAATGCACTTTACACTTTCTTTAGGTTTAAGAGTTATGTTTACGTTGTTTATATTGAGTTTCAAATTTCTGCCTTAAAAAGCATTTCTCAAGTTTTACATTTGTTCTTTTTACTTCATTCTGTACCGACATTCCAATCACTTGCACATGTTTAAGACCACAGTATTACATGAATTTGCCATGTATCTACTTTAATTACTCTGTATGTGTTAATTATATTTCATGATTTATTAAGTAAATTTTGAAATTCAAGATTCTTTGGACATGTTTTCTTCAACTTTTATAATTTTTCTGATAATGCCTGTGGGGCAGTGTTGCTCAAATATGGAATAGATCCTGTGAGGATACCTTTAGGAATACACACACACTAAAGTCTTCAGTTGTTCAATAGGTAGGAAGAAAGAGAGAGAGAGAATGAATGAGAAATAAACTGAGCAAAAGAGAATTCTGCACAAGGAGAAGTAAGGATCATGGCTGAAAACAAAGTGACAAATCTAACAATGATGTTTTCCCTAAAGCTAGCCTGTGATGACTGTTCTTAATATTTTAATTTTTATTTTAATAGTATCAGTAGTTTTTATTGCAACTTATTAGAGTTTCTAAAACAAATATTAAAAATGCTAAAGATGAATATTGTTGAAAAACACATCTGGCAGACAAGAAGAACTTAGAAAACTGATTTTAGGATTGCTCGTGTCTTTGGGGTGGTCAGTATTTAATAAAATATAATTTTGGAAAATTTCAAATTTCTATATTAATTAAAAGTTAAATATAGATCAATAAACTTGTGTTCAGTCCTCGTGAAAGAAGAGTATGTTAAGGATGCAGAAGTGCCTTTCAGTTTGCTAATTTTTTCAGAGAAATTATTTGAGTAGAAAGTTTTGACCGTATCTTCAGTTGCAAATGTGGCTGGACCAATATGCATCCTTCACAAAACTAGAATCATCTAGAGGTCTGTTTGGAATCCATTCAAGTATATTTCCTTCAATAAATTTTCTTGTTGGACATCTCGAAAACAAAAATGTCATCAATGCTCATGCCAGAGGAATAAGGATTTGTTAGGGTCTTTCATCATCTTCCTGAGGTGTCTAAAGTAAGAGACCAGATATCCTAAGCTGGTGAGAGCCTTAGAGGAGTAAAGAGAGACGTTTAAAGCTGATGATTTATGCCTCTTTATACTTTTCCTTTCTTTTGGCCCAATTGTGCACCTAAGTTAGTTGAAGTGAATATGAACTGAAAGAACCAGCTACCAGCTCATGAGAGGAGGAAAACTGCTTTGTCCTGTTCCTCAGAACTCTGCAGCTGGAGCAAGAGATGGACTGTAACAGGAGCCAGCCAATTCACTTTCATATTTGCATAAATTTCTTGGATCCTGAGGATATTCTCCTTTCCTAAATTCAACAGTCTTTGCTGCTTTGTAGTTTTGTGAAAAACTCAATTACAGTGAGACATTTTCATTAGGTAATTTGGCATTTTTGCACTATGCTTACGAGCTGTAGTGAGTTAGGGACAAAAGTGAAACTAACGAAGTCGGGTACCAAAGAACGACAGACTGCTACTGGGGCTAAATCTCTTATCTGTGAAGGCTCTTTCAGCTCCTGGCTTAAATCAACTCAGTGTGAACAAAATATTTCTCCGGTTTTAGTTACTTTGTATTTAAACTAATTTAACTGTTGATTTAGTTCGTCTATTAGTGCCAGACTGAAAGTGCAGCTGCTACACTGGTATTTCAGGGTCATGTCTTACAGCTTTGTGTGGACTCTTGTAGAAGGTAGTTTAGAAAGTACATCCATCTGCTCATAGCAAATGGCCAGATCACAGGCACTGTATCAACCAAAACTTCTGTAGCAGCACTAACCAGAGTTTATCTCTTATTTAAGTAAACTGGAATTCAAACTTAAGTTTGAAGGAGAGAATTTTGCCAGTTAATTGTCTCAAGAAGTTGGAAAATCCTTGCTTTTCCCCTTATATTAAAAAAAAAAAAGTATTGAAAAACTCCCTAGAAAGGAAAGAATATCTGAATCGTGAAGGAAGGTGCTGTCTTGCTGACTTTCATGTGCCCGAGGTCTGTGTCTTCAATTGTATAGAGGAAGTCAGAAATAAATTATATTAGTAAGGCTCCATAGGCATGAAAACAACAAGAGATCAGAATCGTATTCTGTTTTCTAAATTGCATTCTCTTTATAGCTTAAGGTCAGCAGGTGCTCTCTTTATCTGCACATCATGTGAGTCATTAACCACAGCTATAGCTGAATAAGCAATGGCCAGAGTCTTTATACAATCAAGTGTGACATCCATCCAAAGAAGTACTTGATTCTGTCATTATTGATTTTACATAGCATCATGTCGTTTCCCTTCAAGAACACTACTAAAATCACAGTGGCAGTTTTCAGAAATAATATATCCACTTAGCACACTTGCTGCTGACTTTGCCAATGTCTGATTAAAATGACTGCTGAGTTTTGCTTCTAGTAATGACTTCTGATTGCAGTATCTTACCACAAGCTGCACCAAATGAACACGAAAATGGTTGGCCACCTTATCAGGTACCGCATGACTCTTGCTGATCTCAGTGTTGAAATCTCTGAGACAATGAGTGAACTTGAATTTTCTTCCATCTGGTAAACAGAAAAAAAAATTAAAAAAGACTAGAGAATACTGCAACATTTATCTAATAGTAAAATATGTCTGTTTGTTTTTAGTATTAAACATAAATTTTTTTTGTGTGCCATGGACCTTTCAAATTATACTTGTGAACACTTAATTGCTTTCTTCTTCCTATTAGTAGCAGCTGCACTTTATATCTTTTTATTTTAGTGAATTATACCTCATGCCAAGGAGGCAACTGTTTGTGGGAGATAAAGTGCAGAGGCACAAACATTCAGGTCACTGAATCTCTTGTGCATGAAATGAAACATTCCTTTTTCTGTCCATCTATTTTTAGACACTTTTAATATATTTTAAAGCAGGCAAGACTTGCAAACAAAAATCAAAACAAGCAAGCAAACAAACAAAATTCTGAAACACAGTTCTGATGAATGCAGCTGAAGAGCCTAGCAAGTCGAAGTGTGATTCCAAAGAAAATGAAGCTCTGCATTTTAAAAAGCTCCTTCTTCTCCTAGGGCAAATAGAAGCTGTGTATTGCAACATTTACAAGAAGTGCTTTGGGCTTATTTTAGTCTACAAATGATCACTCTTTCATAGAGTTTGTTTTCTGGCAGCATGATTTACAGAAGTGAATTTTGCGATTATTTGATTACTGGCGTATTTGTGCACTTCTCAAAAGTACTGAATGGCCTTGCACTTAGTCATAAAACTAAGCTCAGGGCTAAAGAAGGGAAAATTTCTTGGTTACAAATATTCTGTTTGCATGCACAAATCTTTAGTTTTGGCTGTGAAGTTGGGATAGAGAGTGTGTTAGATTTAATTTATTGAAGTGTAACAAATCGTTAACTCTTTCTTTAAAACGTTTGCACTCTTTTGGACTTCTATTTAAGCATTGGCGATGAAGCTTTAATGTGGACTTGGTATTTTTAGTATTGGGGAGACCCCCTACATTACATCTTTCTCATTAATCACAACACTTAAAAAATGACAAAACAAATCAGATCTTTGAAGACTTTAATGCATGTAAGATATTTTTAATGTGTTGCATGGAATGATACCCTCTCTCTGCCGGTGAGGATGGAAGGGTGAAAGGGAAAGGAGGATTGTAATAATTTCCTACTGCGTTCATTTAATTTTATGATGGTTCCTCTCAGGAGACCATAATGAAAAGATAAGAGACTAATGATCCATAAATTTAGCAGAACCCAGCTTGAACAATCTTTCAGTCTGACAAAATTAATTAACATTAAGACGCATTTTCTTGAGATAGTCCTTTCAATGAGTGTATATGTGTGCATGTGTATGAGAAATCAAATCCCAAGATAAGAACATTCCTTACCTTTTCAGGAAGTTTATTTTTGACTGCAACTTTAAACTTCTAAATATGACTTATTTCTGGTTTCACAACCTAGATTTGGCATTTTTCATATATATTCATTCTTTGTTTTTCAAAAGTACAGCTGTCACTAATCATGTTCATTACATAAAGGTATTCACACGTCATACTTGGTCTATTCCTGTCACAATTATTTATTTAAGTGACAAAACTAAGATATCTCTTTAATGATATTTTTCATTCTGGTCACCTCTTTAACAGAAACATAACCAAGGTGTTGTATTTACTACAAACCTAAACCTATTTGTAACTCAAACATAGATTTTACATCAAGACCCATACCTGTACAGACAACGTCAGTGCATATATAGAGCAGTTTTTAAAGTGAGTTGAACAGCCTTGTCACCAACTATTTCAATGACTGTCATTTCATAGAATCATAGAATCATAGAATTACCTGAGTGGGAAGGGACCCACAAGGATCTTCGAGTCCAACTTCGATCCCTACATAGGACACTCTCCACATTCACACCTAGTGACTGAGGGTATTGTCCAAATTCTTCCTCAATACTGTTAAACTCGGTTCCATGACTGTTTCTCTGGGGTGTTGCTCTGGTGCTCCACCACCTGCTGGGCGAAGAACCTCTTTCTAATACCCAATCTAAACCTCCCTTGGCACATCTTCCTTCCATTGTATCTAGTCCTGTCATATGTGACAATAGAGAAGAGATCAGCACAAGTTTCACCTCCCTTCCTTGTGACAAGGCCGTAAATGGCTGTGAGATCCCCTCTCAATCTCCTCTTCTCCAGGCTGAACAGACCAAGTGACTTCAGCCATTCCTCATACAACATCTCCTCTAGACACTTCACCAGCCTTGTGACCTCCTCTGGACACTCTCCAGTAGTTTCATGCCCTTTTTATTCTGTAACACCCAAACCCATACACGGTACTTGAGGTGGGGCTGCACCAGTGCAGAGTAGAGCGGGGCACAGAGTACACACCCTCACTAGTGAGTATGGGAGTATGCAGAGTTAAGCCCATCTCCAAAGGAGGTTAAATTTCCTTCCTCATAGCGACTTACTGACACATACCAACATGGACAGGCCACCTGAAACCACTAGAATTGCACCGTTAAGACTGAGCTGGACAAATACTTATGTATTATTCTGCCCAGAAATAACCCTATCTCATTATGATACACACATCTGCATAAACCCAGTATAGATATTAGGAACATTTGCTAAGATTATACCAAGGCCTGCATAAAACAACACAACTCATGGTTGTACAGCAAGTAACCATATCTATACTACTTTATTTGAACTAATTCTAATAGTAATAAGTTCTCTGGGGCTCTTGCTGTAGGTTTGGGCATATACGAGCTGAACTAACTCTTGACTCATTTGCAAGTGGCTTGTTCATACTTGTCTGCCTGTATTCAAGCTCTTTTATATGCCTGTGCACATGCTGAAGTCAGTTTTCTGATGGCTCTGTAGAATAGATCTATGATATTTTTTAATCCATGTTTTTGGTGTGGTTTTTTACATCTTTTTTTTTCCATAAAAGTCCAACAAATGATTGTAAAAGTTATGTATTATACAGATTAGGGATAGAAATTTTACAAATAGGAATTGAGTACAAATAACGTTAACTGACTTTCTCATGCTAACATCATGAATCAGTAGGGCAGTTATATATTCTTTTTTTCCCCACTACCTGATGTGATTCATGGCAGAAAACACATGAAATCCTGGTTTTGTCCTTGCTTTCCTGCCTTATTTTGCTAAGTTCTAAGAAGTAATTTGTATCAGAAAGAAGCAGTTCGGTTTTACTGTATAAATTTGTGCTGTCGTATCAATATTTCGCTTAGTTTCCCATCACTTTCTAATGTGACAACATTCTCTCTATATATGCTTGAAGCAGTGCTCTTCATAATCATCTCCTCTTCAGTAAAAGTCATTAAGTCTACATTGTAAGATTCTACCTTGATTGCAAATATACACATTTTCCATGCTACTAATATAAAATAAATGCCATTTATTTTTATTTGCCGCTCTAACCGAAGTGGTTGATATTAAGGAACCATTAAGGAAACCTGTATCCCAGATCATTATTCATTCAACAGTCAAAAAAAGCATCTGCGAATTAGGCGCTATTAGCACATGCAGAATGCCAGATATAATGATCCCATTAAATCAGACTTGATTAATAGTTTATAAAGACTGAATTTACATTATTTTTGGAAATGCAGTTTAAATTATCCTTTTGCCTTACTTTTTTGGAAATACGGGTTCAGTGAAGAACAGCCTGAAGACCTTTCCATGGCAGGTATATAATGTTCCATTGATTCTGATCTGCTTCCACCTGGATCAGGAAGGTAGAAGGTTTTTGTATGGAGAAGACTGGATTTCTCACAGCTAGCATGTATAGAAATTCAGTTTTATTACCCGACCCAACATTAACTGTGCTGTGTCCTTAAAAGTTCCTCAAGGATTCAGTAGAAGTTTCTACTTTCTCTATCTTGCTGTCAAAATCCCAATGTGATTATGTTTCTAATTTTAGGATTTTAGGAGTGGTGTATTAATTAAATCAAGGAAATAGAGGATTTGCCTTGATTCCAGTTATAGGGGTGGAATAGAAGAACTTCATAACAAATAGACTAAATCCAATGTTTTGGGGGTTTTTGTTTGGGTTTTTTTTTTTTTCTTTGGCTACTTCGACTGCAACAGCTTTGACACTGTGTCAAGATCTTTGTTTTTCCTTTGTTCCCACAGAATTTCCTATCCTGATACTCTTGTTTATGATAATTGGTTACATTTTCAGAGCCACCAACCATGACTGAGTAAAATCCTGAATCTTCTCTGGGTTACACAGGAAAGAAAATCTTAAAGCCTTACCTGAATTGTCATATCAAACTTATCCAGGTAAAATTTCTCTGAAACCAATTAAACTTCCATCAGTCAGAGCAATTCTGGGTTTCATTTGTTAGGATTTGCATTAAATATTTCTTTCAGCTATGACTGACATTCCAGGACTTCAAATATAATTACTTTGGTAGGAAGTATTAAAATAAAAATCTTTTTAAAATTAGGAGGAAGCTTACAAGCAGGTGAAAACCAGTTGTTTATCAGTGGTTTGTAAAAATTTGTAGAATGAACATACATATATTTTTCTTAAAATTTAAAATTATGTATTTAATTATGTTGCTAACAAGTATTTTGGTTTGAGGTTTTGAGAAATGTTGGTGATTTTACTTGTTTTTGTGTTTTAGTTGATTTATTTTGCTTTGCCCCGAAGGCTATGATTAGAAATATACATTATAATACTTACAAAACACAACTATGCATAGGATGTCTTGTTAATGAATATTCAGGGATAGTTAACAAGAGACAGAGAAATTCTGTTCTGTAGTTCAAAGTTCCGTGTTGCATTGACAGTTGTAGCCTACTTTTAATGAACGGTATTTCAGATATTGAAAACACAGTCATATGAATGGTTATATGTATACTTGTGTGTGTACTTATTACATGTGCATGCATACATGACGAGTGGTTATAGCTTTAAGCTCTCTTTAGAGGAAGGATAATATAGTAAACTGGTAAAATGTAAGTTAAGGAACACTTTATTTTATGGGCTGATTTGAAGGCTTAATATTATCAAAGAATTCAGCTCTTCTGATCACAATGGGGAACATTTTCTTCTGGTAATAGAAGGAACTGTAACTCCTGAATTTGAGAAATGAAAGTTAATCTACATTCTATTCCTTCAAAAGAAATCTTCATCTTTACCTTCAAGATTAAATAACATACAAAAATTATCTCTTTTCTCATTTTAGAAGAACATCAAACAGATGAAGACACCTCTCTCTCTTTTTTTTTTTTTAATTGTAATTTCCTCTCCAAATGTTAAAAGCCCTTCTATTCCAACTGAGATCAAGTTTTTGTATCATATACCGATCATATTTTTTCTAGCTTTCTACTACAGCTTGTTATTTTCCTGAAAGAAGTTGCAGCTAAGAACTGATGCAAATTTAAACAAGGATGCCGTTCATACAAATAGTGGATGGACACTCACCAAGGGGAAAGATTGACTGTTTCAGCAGGCAACACGCCCCTGACTGTTTTAAACACAGGTCCTTCAGGAGAACTCTTAGTTTTGCTCACTGAACCACAAAATTAAAGTACCATGGAAGAAATCCAGACATGCGACAGTGCCAAAATATGTATCACACTATACTGAAAGGCTTCAAAATTACTGTATTTACACAAGGGTATTACAGACAGAATAAATGAAAATTTTATGGTCTAAGAAAAGAAACACAATTTTAGTTAACTAGCATTTTTCTGCTGCTCTAAAGCTTTTAATAGGAGCAGAGGGAATTTGCACTCAGTGAAGTAGATCAGTGAAATGATAATTTGTCTTTGAATGGAGTACTTTTATCCCATTAATTTCTGCCATTATGGTGTGAGATAAGATGTAAGGCAGTGACTAACTGAAAATTAGGGTCCCAAAAAAGAGGCAACGAAACAAAAGAATAGTTTATGCAGTATAATACAAAGCGTATGCTAAAATTAATTTTTACTCAACCTTTTATTATAGTCACTTTTAACCTGAATCCTTTATGCACTTATTCATGCCTGCTTCTTCTATATTTAAATATATTCTTTTTAGTTATAAGTTCTCTTTTTGAGGATATTTGATTAAAAATCTTTGTTGTTGCAGTTAAGAGGAGAAAAAGGGCATTGTAGTGGATATATGCCTTATGTGAATGTATGACATTGAAAGCCTTCCTTCCTGATACGTTGCAAAGGAAGGAATCATTTAGTGTATTACAGAAGAGGCATAAGGGAATACTTTAACTTGTGTTATTTGCAGAATTAACCTGGCATTGTATACTCACTGCTACTATCCTTTTTTTTCAAAGAAGTGAAATCACTGCAATGTTTTAAATGTGCATTTCAGGGAAACGTGAAAAAGGATCATAGTTGCCAGAAAGAATCTCTGGAGTTCAATCCATTGCACTGAAACTGGATCATATAAAACTACCATATGATTGTCTAATCTGCTTTTAAAAACAGTGACAAATGGTTCATCATATCCTTGGGTAACCTGCTGAAGTGCCTCATTACTCTTCATTAGAACATTTTTACCCAGACCTAAAGTCTTTACTGATTTCTATTTGTCCTTCCCTGTATGTATGCGAAGAACAAATGTTTACCTGACTTTTTATATCTGCTTTTTAAATAATAGAAGACAGTTATGTTTTATACTAGGCAACCCATTCTTTTTTTTGGAATAAATATTTTTTTTTCACTTTTTCTCCTCAGTCATGTTTTCCAAAATCCTTTGCATCTCTATATTTTCTTCTGCTCTCCTCTCTGCAACTTGCCAGCGTCATTCTTAAGAGGAAGGTATCCAAAACAGGCCCGGATCTTCCAACTAGGTACTCCATAATACTAGTAAACAGATACCTCTGTTGTCCTATGTAGGATCTTGTAGTACACATTCTGAAATGAGATCTGTCTTGGCAACAGCACTACCTTATCAGCTGCCAGGATACCTCTGATCCTTTTATGCCCTTAGTGTACTGTTGGCCTGGCTGATCATGGAGAATGATGCATTCGGTTGTGCTGTGGCTGTTATCTTCCTTAAGTACTTTCATAGAATCATAAGGTTGGAAGAGACTTCTGAGATCACCGAGTCCAACCGTGCCTGTCTCCCTACTAAACCATGTCCCTAAGAAACTCATCTACCCATTTTTTAAACACCTCCAGGGAGGTGCTGTTAGTCATTCTGAATTCATCTTGTTGAACAATTTTGTTAAGACTGTTCGGTTAAAATTGCTTAGTAACTCTGCTTTGAAAAAGCAAGAGCTATGCTTTACTAATCCTTTGGAGAGTGCAAGTAAATCTTTTCATCCGAGAAAGTGAGCAAACCTGATCTGAGAACAAACTTGGTCTGAAAGTACCGTAGAGTAAATTACGTTCCTTACTTCTGTGTCCTTCAGATTCCTTTATGCTTTTTCTCAACTGTCACCCAAAAGATTGATTCATAAAGAACTATGAGTATTCATTGATGCTCTGGGCAGAATTTCCATCTGCTCACCAGATCTTCCCACTGATATCGTTAGTCAACTAAAATACATGGTAGCACCATCTTCCTCCTCATGTTGCAAGAGAATTAGGTTGAATGTTCACTGGGTAGATTTTACGTTCACTGGCAGAAAAGGTGGCTGTAGACTTAAGTTCAAGGCAGAACTGAGTGCCACGGGCCATTTGGCTGTGCAAGTGGACAACATCTATCACGAAAATGCACATTGCTTGCATGTAGTCAGAAGATAAAACAGAAATAAGCGGCTTTCATATCCTCTCCTCTACCACTCACTCCTTTTTCTTCTGGTGGAATTGCCTGTTGCTCCAGCCTGACAGACTGATGAGTTCACTACACGTCTCCACCTTTCGAGAAAGAGGACATAAACTTCTAGCAGAGACTGCAGCCTAAGCAGGAGTCAGAAGGCTATTTAAAATTGATAATAAAAAAAGATAAATGTATGATCACTTGTTGAAATGATAATCAATAAAAATTATTAGTACTAATGTTTATTATCACTAAAGCCTATTCAAATCAGCTTTTAAGCATATAATTAAATTTATAATTTAATAATTCCCTAAATCTGGACTGTGCTTTAGTTGTGAATCCTTGGGAGATTCCCATGGTAAAAATAAATCTACAAGTCCCAGAGCTGATATGGAAACTGCTGTAAGGAACACAGGTCACTTGGATCTGTAGAGTTTATGGAGTGAAATCCAGAGCAGGCTTTTCTGGAAAAATGTGCGCATGCAGTTACAATCTGACTTGTATCAGCCTATGATAAGAGGCTGAAGTCATAATATGGGTTTTATAATTAAAACCTTTTTTGTGTGGGATGAACTTTAAAGGAATCATTTGTTTCTTTGAAGAAGGAACAGCATAAATATGAAATCATTAATACAGTCTTGGAAAAGGGTTTATTCTATTCTGGTTTGTTATGTTTCTCTCCAATAATTAGTAAATATCCTCATTAAGCACAATTTCCAGAAAAACAACTGAAAGGAGACTAGAGAAGAAACGAGAAAGAATTTTGCTTTTCACAGCTGTAAACCCAGCGATAGTATAACGCCAAATTCAGAAATCTTCTATGAGACGTTTTCAAACACTAGGGAATCTCTGTTGTCATTTAAACTAATAAGGTGTGCATTACAAGTACTTTTCCCTAAAAATACCTGCTAATTTTAATTTCATTGTGCACCTATAATTAAAAAAATCTTTAAAAAGTGAATTGCTCATAGGAGAAGTAATTGGAGAGGATCTTGCTTTTTTTTTTTCTAAGTGAGAAAAGAACATTAGCTTTATTAAATACTTTATACTGAATTTCAAAGCACTTTACAAATTATTCTGCTATTAGATTAATTCTTATATTGGGTATTAATTGGCTGGGAATTAGATAACTGGAAAAAGAAGTAAGGGGAGAGAACCAAGGCAAAGACATTATACTGCAGAATCTTGTGTTGCAAGGCAGAAAGCAGCGTGACTTAATTTTGGTGGAGGTAGCATGCATGGTTTACCCTTAATGATATTGAAATAAAGGGGCGGAGCTTGTAGGCTGGTTGGTCTACGGCTGTTCAGTATACTTTATTTGGGCTCTCTGATGCAGATTAGTCTTTCTGATTCATGTCTTTAGTTCTGATCCTCACGAACAGGTGAGAGGAGGAGAGGCACTATGGGAGGATAGTGATCTGTAAATATATTAGGTTTTCTTTTGGGGAGATCTCATATCTTTCAGCCTGAAGAGATAGCTTCTTCTTTGCTCTGTGCACCAGCTGGAAACTGGGACAGTGAAATATTTTTGTAAATTCCTTTTCTGAATGTCTTGGTCTGCCTCTTGTTTAACCTGACTTACACAATCTATGAGGTTGCGTAAGTGGCAAAGCACAGTGTTTGCTCTTAGGAAAAAAAACCCAACAAACCAAAACAAATGATGCATAAAGGAAGTGACTAGGGTGATTCTCAGCATCCTCCATGGAGCAACAGTTCGTTTGGCACTGTGGAGAAGGAGAGCAGTCTGACTAATGGAAAAGGTTATTACAGATTCAGTTACTATGGTTCTTTACAGTCCACCCAGCTCTATCTCCGGGATACTGACAAGTCAGAGAGATTTAAATGAGCTACTTGTATGTTGCCTTGTGTATCGCACCTTCTTTTCAGGAATCTGATTGAACAGGTGGGTATTGTTACCTACAAGCATAGCAAAATTAAATATTAAGGAAAAAAATCCAAACAGCAAAAACCCCCAAACCACAAATCTTATACTAACACAATTGTTCTTAATGCTTTTGTATAATAAAAGCAATTGGTTCACCTTTTAGGATTAAAAAGAAATATATTCTTTGTCTTGGAGATATACATATCCCAGCTGGACATAGGCCTGAGGAATCTACTCTACCTAATTCTGCTTTGAGCAAGGGGTTTGACTAGTTAATTTTGAGACTTCCTTTCTAACCTCAACAATTCTGTGATTGGTTTATGGTTCTATAGATAAATGTTTTTTATTTTTTCCACGGGAAACACCTTTTGCTCTGTTTCTGTTTCATAAATCAATATTACTTTAAAAAGATGAAATTGATTGAAAAAAATCTTTAATTTCTTTAAGAAATATAAATTGGACTTTTTGCAAAAACTTACCTAATAATTCCTAGCTAATCTTGCTATATTCAGATCCCGTGTTTTCTCTAGCTTACAAGAATATACGTACAAATATTCCATACAGCAACTTAGTATTTACATGTTATACATCATTGTCATTTATTCTAAAGATTTCAAAGAGCTTAGAAATTGGACTTAGTCGAATTGAGCTAAAATATATCTGCTGTGAATGGCTCAGCAGTCACAGCAGCCCTCTCAACTCAAGAAATGCAAAGTATGTCCTTCTGTTCTTTACATATTTTCCTGGCAGCATCAGGTTCTTACTCCAGTCCTAAAACTAAGATACACAGTCTTCAAAATTGTTTCGTTTTATTGTTTTGGATTTTTTGTTTGCTTGTTTATATGTTTATTTCTTTTATGGTTTTACTGTTTTTTAAAAAAATATTTCTTCATCTCCCGGGAAGAAAGATTGTTTGTTTCTTTGTTTGCTTAGCTATTGTTATTTTACTTCGTTCTTGTTGGGTGTCACATCTGGAATACAAATTTTGAGCAGACAAAGGAGATGAGTTTTGCTTCACTTAACTGTGGCAAAGCTATTTAGGTGTAGCTTTTTGCTGCCCTCTTAGGTAATGGTCTGGCATGCAGTTCTTGGTCTAGCAAGGGGCAGATACACTCTCAGTCCTGTGTCAGCCCTGTGCAGATGTCTTAGATACCGATATTTCACTATAATAAAGTAGAATAGTAATATCCATCACATTTTTAGCATCTAGAACTACAATAATTTATCTTTAGACCTTAGCCTTTTCAAACATTTTTCTTTGATCTCTTTTGTGTCATTCTGAATGTCTCTGTTTTGTAAGGGTATAATGTCTTTCAAAAGATTCAGAAGTAAGGTAAGTACACTTAAGTAACAGGTCAGAAATTTCTTAAAGTAAAGGATGAATTAATTACTTTATTTATGAAGACTACCACAACAAGCTGACATCAGGCACTTTAGAACAGGGCCTTATTTCATCGTGCTGTGTTGTGCTCGCTTGTTTTAAACTAGAACTCTTGGACCTCTTAACTTAGCTGACGTAACACAAGTAAATACTGAAGAATAAATATTTTATTACATAAATTACTAGCATGAAACCTGTGTAACTATAGAACTACATCAGATCCTGAGTATACTGGCTTAATATTCCCAGTCCCTAGGTTTTGTACTGCTTACAGAGATGACAGGGAGCAGAGCTCTGACTCACAGTCTGTGTCATGGACTGTACCTGTGGCTCCCAATAACACATCAATTCTTTGCTGAGCTTGTGGGAAACCTGAAGCTGATCCTGTAGTAAATGTACAGCAAAAGGGTCAAAGCTTTCTCTAGCAGGAAATGATCTCATTGCTAATGAAAAAAAAATTATAGAAGTGGTCTGGAGGAAACTCTTGGGATGAAGGCATTTCTTTTCAAAGTTCGTATGTGGAAGGTAAAGTCTTTTGAAGGGGTTTTGAAGCCACTTTCATGGAATTTGTTTCCCAAGTCTATCAGGATCAGCCCTAAATCTCAAATGAAGGAAAATCAAAAGTAGCATTCCATGAGTTCAGTCACAGCTATAATAAACATATTTTTCTACGTTCTCAAAATTATAGACATGAAACAAGGTAAAAGAAAATTTGGACTGATGAAGAGGGAAATGAGATTTGGTTTTGTCCCTAATCCTAATGCAATTGGTCAGTAACCCAGCTGTAGTGACAAGTGAACACAAGGCTGTCCCCCTTATGCTGAAGAGCATTATATTTGTTGGTATTTGTTCTACTTATGTATTCAAAATGCTACAGTATTTTACAAGAATTATTCAGGTTTATTAGGAATGCAAGGCTATTATTTTTAAAAAACTCGATGACATGGCAATGAGTATAGTGCTTATTTACAATAAAAATGTATGTGTGTGGAGCAGACACTGTCCCTACTGTAAGCTCCTGCACCATGTGTGGTTTCAGAGTGCAAAATGAAGCAAGCCAGCTCTGCTCCTGCAGTTTGATACAACACCATCAGCTTCTTCAGCAACCACGCTGGGGATTTGAATCAATGATGTTTAACACCCGATTACATTCAATATGCTGTTCTATACAGGGCAATGGTCAGCTTTTTGGTTGTGCTAATCCCTGGCCACTGGCTGGTGGCTGCAACCTGTTTCCAGACCACAGTTTTCTTTACACAGTTTTGGTTTAGCTTCTGGCCATTGTCTTATCTTCTTCGGACACTGAGCCTCTTTGGAAGCCATGGAGGCACAGCAGCTTCCGTTAGTATAAACTAACAACAGCTGAAAAAGTAGATTGGGGTTTTTTAGGTATTTATGTTTCTCTTGGAAGTTTGAACAGTTTATATTCATACTTCACTGTATTAAGTTTTTCTGGTGTCTCCAAAAGAAGTATATCAATAAAATTTTAGAGGAAACAGTAAAGCTTCACAATGTCTCTTTTTACTTAGATTTCATAACTACAGAAAATACTGCAGAAGATCCAAAAGGTCAGGACAGGCTTTAGAATCTAGAAATATTAAGTATTTCATCAAGCTTATTTTTATGAGGCAGTATTGAAAAGCTTTGCTGATTTTAAATGTTGCATTGTCCTAGAGGCAAAGAAATAGTAAATCTACCTCAGCCTTTCTTTTTATAGAAGATAATACAAGGCTAGCTTTCTGTGAAGTGTGCTTTCTTTGATTTGTAACAAAAGATTTGTAACAAAACTAATAGAAAGCTGCGAGGAAAATAAAAACATAACAGTGCAAATTTGGCCAGAAAAGTATCTGAATAAATAAAATATTAAAATAATTCCAGCTATTTGACAGGATGGGGATGAAGTTTATGGATTTTAGTAAATCTTAGCAATGAATGCAATCTTTCTTTCATTCTAGGAAAGCTGTAAAAGCAGGTCCCATCACAGGCTACTGTGCTAACAAAGTACATTTATGATAATGAGTTCATTATACAACTAGCTATAGGAGTGATTTAAAAGTAATTTTTTCTCTTTATACTCAAAAGCATGATTTTGACATCTAAATCAATCCTTTTACTCCCACAGAGACACTGAGACAGAGTGAGAAACAGACCTATGGATGAACCCTTAATTCCCAATATTCAGTTGTTTGATTGTCCCAAAGTCTAAAAACAAGGCACCTGACTATACAGGGCACTGCATAGAGTCCTGACTGTGTTCTTCATGCAGGCTGGTAGAGTCTCTTCATGTTTGGGTGGCTAACTCCTGGGCATGGCAGTGCTGAAATCTCAATAGCCAAGTTTCTCCCTGGAGCTCACTATCAGTTTTCTCACTTGACCTATTTCCTTGTGTGAAAGAGTACTCCTCACTAAGGTTTTATGTACAGCGAACACCTCAGACTCAGATCAGCTCTGACAGAACCTCACAGGAAAAGAGACAGGATATGGACAATGTGGGTTAATTAGAGGGTCCCTGGAGGTGTTTAAGGAAAGATTGGATGAGGTACTTAGTGCCATGGTGTAGCTGACAAGTAGGAGTAGGTATAGGTGTTGGGTCATAGGTTGGACTTGATGATCTCAGAGGTCTTTTCCAACCTTATGATACTGTGATACTGTGATACTGTGATAATGTAACTGTATTAAAACAACACAGAAAAGGTCATATTTTGAGGACCATCTTTCTTTCCTTAATTACCATCATGTTGTGGAAAATGGAGGACAGCAGTCCTGACTCAGTGAACTGTCTTCAAACAAATACCAAAAGAAAGGTTACAGAGGAACATTTTCTCTTTGCTGGTATGATGTGATCGTGGATCCTGCATTAGTTTACAGTCACAGTTTGAATATGACTTTGACTTTCACCACTTAACTGTTTGCTGCTAGCTTGTACCAAGAGAGGAAGAGAGTAAAAATACTTCTTCTTTGCAAATTGTCTTTTCCTATTTATATCAATCAAGCACAGTGCTGATAATGTGCCCTCTAACTTTGCTCTTGTTTCTTCTTTCATATGACCCTTTCAACTTCAAGAGAAGACAGACTAAAATCTTTCTGTGAAGTAGAGATTTGTTTAATAGAATATGTGTGAAATCTGGAAAACAAATACCAAAATCACCCAAAGCATTAATCTATTAATCAGCAATTCCCTTTGATGTATGTCCTCTATCTCCTTGGTAGAGCAGGGATTGTGGGGTGCTTTTCTTTTAGGGTCCTTGCTGCATGCAGTTCAAGCTAATCTAAATATTTCAGTATGTGATTTCCCAGTAAAAAATCCTACTGTGTAGCTTGGTGCAGGCAGAAATTCCTTTTGACTGTCTAATTGTCGGGGGGTTTTTAATAATTTGACTAAAAATATAATTAGACATAAGCTCTAAATATAGAAAGCTAATTACTAAACTTAGGGAAACTATAAAATGAAAGTCATATTACTTCATTCCATACCTCACAACGAACAAATATACTTTTTTTAAAAAATGTTCATAACTCTTCACCAAATATCTCAGGTCTGTCCGTAAATGCCTAAGACAGAAGTTTAAGTCAAATTGACTAAGGTTTCGACCTAATGGTCTGTGCACCAGGTGAAGTTTATACCAGATATTAGGAAAAATGACTTCACCAAAATGGTTGTCAAGAGCTGAAACAAGCTGTCCAGGGAAGTGGCTGAGTCTCCTTCCCTGGAGGTATTTTCAATACATGGAGATGTGGTGGTTAGGGACACAGTTTAGTGGTGAACTTGGCAGTGCTAGGTATCTGGTTGTACTTGATGGTCTTTTCTAACCTAAACAATTCTGTGTGATTCTTTGTGTGTGATAGGAGAAAGTGAAGGATGCTTAAAAAATTTTTTTCTTTGGCCTGCAGACAAAGTCTGTCTTCTGTCATCTGCAAATTTAATGAGCATCTAGTGAAGATATGGTCTTGGAGTCCAATATATCAGAAATCCAGAAGAAATCTGAGACTACAGCAAGAGTTAGGATTTAGGGAGAGACAAAAAGCACTTTCAAGTCCCCTTTGTAGTGGTAAAATGGATGGCTCTGCTCTGTCTCATTTACCAAGAAACTTTGAGGGCTAAAAACAATCACTGTTTGACTACTATCAAATTATGGGTAATTCTGAAATTAAACACCTGTATTGCCAACAGTTATTTCTATGTAGAGGTAAATACTTGCCTCCAGCAAGACCTCAAGTTGGGTTTATATTTCTTGAAGACATTGTTTACTTCCAAGTCAATAGGAGTAGTAATGATAAGACACATTAAAATACCATAATGATGCTTCATTACCAGCAATCATCACCATTAGCACATTGTTATTATATTGTGTATCTGCTAGTATGCACTCATATATCTGCCAAACTTGACACATCATCATATCACCTTTAATTGTTATGAACGATTAGAGAGAGAATCATATTGGACAACAAGAGCAAGAGCAGAAAAGAATAGATTGCCTTACTCTTGTTACATACTTTCCCCTGCAGGGTTAGTTTTTTGGTATTTTTTTAATTTTGTGTGTGCTTTTGATATGTAGAATATCTCAAATCATATTACTAAAAATGGACTGAAAAAATTGTAGTGACATAAATTATTGCTTCTCCCTGATATATCTGAATTCGTGAGAGCTAAACACTCTAAAAATATGTTTTTGACAATTTTCTTTCAATTGCATTAATTAGGGGATTCTTTAAAAATATTCAACAAACAAGTGCTTTTAATCATGGAGACAATGAAGCAATATGTGATATTACACTAGCCAATCTTGTTTCATCATCAAAAATCAATCCAGATTGTTTTAATTACCAGAGATCTATGATAGCTATAAATAGCTAGATGGGATGATGAATTATATATAGGAAAGCCAGTGTTTTGTTTCTCATGGGAAAGATTCTCTAAAATATCTTAATCCTCTACATCTTCAATGCTGTCTTCATCTTCAGAATTAGCATCCTTTCCTCACTATTCAATGTCATGTGCATTTAGAAGGATGTTCCTTTACAATTTGTTTTTATCACAGACTGCCTTTTACAGTCCAGTCTGTTGTGAAACCCCATGAACCCCATACAGTTCTCCCCCAATATTGTACTGCTTGAGAAGGTTTTATTGTCAGTAAGACACTTTCTCGTGCTTTCTGGTCCCACAGAGTAATGCTTAAAATCCCATTTCAGATATGTCCTCTCTCCCCCTCTCCCCTTTTTTTTTTTCCTGGGAGAAATCTAAAATATGATATTAAATTCTGTGAATGTTGGAAATTGTTGCTTATTCTTTACTTTCAGTACTCAGTCTTCTGCAGAAATGTTTGCTTCTATCCATGACTCCCGTGTACCCCAAATATATATATGGGATAATTTGTCAGCATTTCCAGACATGCTAAATAAGAGTAAAATTTCAACTGAAGAAGAATTTTGTCTCAAATTTTTCAATTTTTGTTACTAAATCTAGTTTTAAGCTTGGTAAATTGTAACATTCTTTTAATTCAAGCATTCCCATGTTACTACCAAAGTAAGAACAGAGACTAACCTCTTGTATTTGTCTTTGAAAGGAATCCATATTGTGGAAGTCTCTTGCTCTTACATTGACTAGTTTCACATTCATACATTATAACACTCTCAAATATTTTTAAGTTTTACAACCAGCTCTCAAACTCTTCTCTTTTGTTGCTCTCATTTTCATCAGTGTGACTATAAAGGACTAAAGAATTCCCATATCTTTAGAATCCAGGATTGTACAGGAAAGTGGAAGTGATCATATACTGAGGAAAATAAAAGGCAAATAAGGAATCCCTATGCCGATATTATGTAGAGCTTTGAGACCTACCCACACTAGAATAGCCTTTCTCAAGCTCCATGCTCAATTAATCATAGAAAGTCTGCAGTAGATTTTTATAGAAAGCAAGGAGCAATGGATAATATTTTCAGTGGAAAGAGATTCTGTGAGAAGTATAAAGTGAGATGGAACTTATAATATAGTTGTGCTGAAAGAGCCTATGTAATTTTAATATAAAGCGGAATTATTTCTGAAAAAAACCTGAAACTGCAATATAGTAATACTGAGTGGCTGAGTATATTTAGAGCATGTTTAAAATATTTTCACAGAACACTGAAAATCTATGCAAATCCATAGGTCTTATTACAGTGGTGCTCTGTCATATGCTGGTAAACTTCTGAAATCAGGATTTCCATTACTGTTGTTTACACTACATTTCATAATTCACCACTACAAATTCACTGCAGACTAGAAGTTAGTGTACGTCTTCCTACTAAAACATCAGAAAAAGAGTAAGAAGGTTCCTCCTAATAATATCATCTCTATTTTCTGTTTTAGCTGATGCAGTATTAGAATAACTGGCCCTTGAATATTCTGTAAGAAATTCTAAATCCATTTAAAAAGGGAATTTAAAAGTTGTTGCTATTTTAGAAAAACTGAAACAATAACTATAAAGAAAAAGTTATAAAAACAAGAATAAACCCAATAAGTGGCAATTAGTTCAATTTCTGATTTAAGCAATCAAAATGTCTGGAAGAACCCACTCCTCTTGTTGCAGCACTCATGCAGGCAGGTGCAAGAAACAGAGATCCCCCCCCATTGCCCGTATCTGGTGTTTCACTGACGAGCTCTACTGCTCCCATCTAGCCTACATGTTTGTATTTCATTTGAACAGAAACCAGGAGCTTCAGAGTCTGGGCCATCACACGTCTTTCAGACTGGAAGTCATGGGTAGTAATGGGAGTGTCTGGACCTGAGAATGTGGATGCACTCCTGGATCCAATGATATAGATGTCACTTACAATGCTGAGGTGTTATCGGATACATGAAAGGAACCCATTGAACTGCTGTGCATAATTAGTGTTAAACTGTTAAATTGTTGTGAATCATATATATGTGCATATCGATGCCATTCGCTCGCTTGAAGAAGAAATCACTTGTATGACATTAGGAAGAGCTATTTGGTTCACTCTGCATGTCTATTACTAGAATGCCATTTAAAGCAGACGCATTTTGCATTGTAATCTGAGAGTAATTAGACTCAGTAATGAATATAGAATAGCGTAACAGCTTTCTCTCACAGGCCCCATCAGCTACAGTGTTTCCTCTCAGCACAGCTGCCATAATCAAGAATAGAAAAGAATAATTTTTGTGATATATCACTGAAGCATTCTTATTGTCATGGATTCTCAAAGTCAATAATACATAGTCTGAATTGGATTTAAACTCTGATTTATACCAAGTATTTGTTTAAAATACAAAACTTTAAAGTCATGCTGTAGTTCATCACTTCTTGTTGCAAGGAGGTACGTGTTGATGTTTCTCAGGAACAGGAACTCACGGAAGAAATGAAATTTCAAGTGGCAATTGTGAATAGCCTCAAGGAAAGAAAAATAGTTATAGGAAGAAGTAAAAATGATGAGAATGCATAGTCAGCAGTGTAAAACTGCTAAGTTAACAGTAAAACTTATCACAGCTCTGGTTTATGACAACATAACAAATGCAGCAAGAATAATATTTAGTTTTGGCCTTTGTTAAGTAAGTTTACAGAGGTTATGATATTCACGGATATCACAACGCACCACTCCTCTCCTGAACAACAGTTTGAAAAAGTGTCATAAAAGACACACAAAAGATAGAAAGGTCTGTGAAGCTGGGAATACCATACGTGCTGTTTCATCATTGCTTAGTAACGATTCAGGAAGGATGAAGCTTGTTGGTAGAAGGGAAGGGGGTGTTCTGGTTACAGGAGCTCTGAGAGTCCCTGAGACAGTTAATAGTGTCAGTCTTTTGTGGGCCAGATGGTAAACAATGGAAAAATTATAGCAAAACTGCAAGTGTCTTGTCTTCAAAAGAATTTAAGTTCAAAATATTTATTGCTTGCCAAAGAGTGTGATTTAAGAAATACATGACTTTTAACAATGAGAATAGAGCTGTAATGTACTAATGATCTTGATGGTCTCAGGAAGCACACAAGTTCAAGTTTTCCAGAAAAATATACCTTCTGCAGAAGTCTCCAGCACAGAAAAAATGTCCTGGCCTCTTGCAGTTCTTTAAGTTGGAGTTGGAACAAAAAAAGTTACATACCTAACTGCATATTTTCTTAAACAAGAAGTTAGCAGAAATGTCCTTTTTGTTCTGACATTCTACTTGCATGTTTGACCCTGTAACTCTACAAAATATAATTTCAGGAAGTCAAAGTCTGTTTATTGCACAAAATTTTATACAGTTACGTATAAATCGGGATGAAAATTTGTCTACTACGTCTATAGTAAACAAAGTCTTTCAATTTTTTTTCTCTTTCTAGCTTTTACTTGTGATTTTTTTTAATATTAGAAGTGAATTTCTTCCCTGTTGCTTTGCTTTCTCCTTCCTTCTTAGTTTTACTCTTTTTTCTCTGCTGCTTGTTTAAATTCAAGCTGGAGTTGAGCTATAATAGATCTTACACTGAAGTGATTACCTGCACCAGTTTGACTAAGTGATAGTGACAAGGATTACCTAGTGCCAATAAGTTTCATTCTTATTTACCTTATGGCTGTTTCTCTAGCCAAGCAGTGTGAAGGAGCCTTCATGGGGTAGAGTATGAGGTTCAGTGAGCTGTTTTTAAATTGGATTCCAACACATTTCAGGATACCTTGGTCAGTCTGCTCTCAGAGCTTGTCATTTAATGCAAATCCCTCTCATATGCTTTCTGTTTTCGGAGCCTCTTATGGTTATTTTTAATTCAAGGTTGCACTTAACATTTCAAAAGTTTCCTTTCTGGACTAAGGAACACCACAAAGCTGAAGTCGCCAAATCCCAGTTTGAAGCAGTTCTAATCTGAAAATTGTTGTGTCACAGTACTGAAAAATAAACATAGTTTTTACAACATTAGTAATTTACAACATTACAGCTTAGTCATTACAGCTCTTTGTTTATTTGTCTAGAAAAAACTTTGCAGCAAATGTTTTTTTATTTTTTCTTTTTTTTTTTTAAATTTAAAAACCAAGACTACATTTGTTAATCTATCCTAGATATACTTTCTCGTTTGTCTGCTTTGCTGTTAGTGCCAACTAAGCCATGTATAGTTTAAAAGGTCTCCTTGCATAACAAAGCTGAAATGGCTGGCTGGCTGGTCACTACAGTGTGTTAACATGCTTATGAATTCCACCTTACTGGTGCATGCAATGTAACGACTATAGGCACTGAGGAAGATTTTATTCCAGGTTTGCTACTATTAAAAAGTTTAGGGACACCTGTTTCACTCCTTGTGTCTCCCTTTCTTAAGGGCAGAGCTAGTGCTAATTATTTCCTTCCTGAAGCATTTTGATATCTGCTGTGGAAAAGTGCTACATAAATGGCTGTTATTATTAGTAGTCATATAAATGGTACAAACTCCAACAAAAGTAAAAAAACACCCCAAACCAAAATAGGTCCAATTTTTACTAGACCTGTCTGACTTGAGAGAAAAGTTAAGGAGGCTACCATAAGGCATGGTCAGCATAATATAAAACTGAAAGCTTGTCTAAATGAGAAGAAAAAGTAAGCCCTTAAAACACATCAGCTTGAGTTTAAAGACAAAGTGTGAAGACTGGAACAGAATTTGAAGAGTGGTTTGCAGAGAATGCTCAAGTTGCTAGTTAAAAGTTGTTTACTTGTTCATCAGATGTGAGAAGATAAACAGAAAATTTCAAGACCAAGGAATAGCAGGAATATTCAGGGATGAACAAGGCCTAACAGAGAAATGTAACAGATTTTTGTATTAGTCTGCTGCTAAAGACTTTGATATAATAATTTTCATTTCCTCCATGTTCTTCCCAGCAGAGGGCTCAAAGATAGATAAATTTGTTGTTAATATACAGGAGGAATTGGACCAATCTGAAAAGTTACGTAAGTCTCCAGAACTGATAAGATTTGGCAGAAATCTTCAGAGCAACTGAGATGTGAAACTGCAGAGCATCTGCAAAGCCTTGTAAGCTATCATTGCAAACAGGGCAACACAATTTTTACCGTGCTAGATGAGTACCTCCCATTACAAAAAAGTCTGAGAACCACAGAATGTAACCTGGGAACTACAAACCAAGGAGTCTGATTTACAACCTGGCATGGTAAGAATAAAACATAAGACCACTGAGCACATGAAAAGCACAGAATGCTGGGAAGGATTCAGTACAGCTTCAGTAAACGGAAAGTCTGACTCATACACTTCATGGTCTTCTGTGAGAAAGGGCACTTATTATTCCTTTTGTTTCTGTGAAAAAAAGGTAGCTGTCCTCTCTTTTACCTCCTAACAGTTCACTCCAGTTAAATTTGAATCTTCTCCGCGATTCAGGGCATGCTGGTAAAGTCCCTTTTTCTTTCCCACCCGTGAATGAGAGCCTTTGTGTCTGAACATCCTGATGTTTTGCCAGCCTCTCCAGATGCATTGCAGATGGCCATAGCAGGACAGGAGATGCTTTGCAGATGCTTTATGGTTTCAGCAGTTTTTAGGAAACAGCAACAACTGCCTGTTTCAGGTGCTTTACTCATGTTCAGTTAAACTGGTACTCAGGTCTGTCAAGAAGGAATTAGATCTTTATTTTGAGCAGATTATTTCTGCTCTCCTCTATAGCCTGGGTTTTTAATTTACTTTCTAAGCTATTCTGAGTAATTTCCCTATTCTTCTGCACATGAACTCCCTCACACACACAGAGCAATGCACACATACACACAAAGGAAACACATCCCCTTGTATCTGGCTGGAGTAACAGGCTGGTGGGTCAAAAGGGCCTTGAGAAATCAGGTACTGAGAGCAGGGGATGTGAGCAAAGAGGGCTGGAGCAGGGAGGGCTGAAGCAGGCAGGAAAAGCAGGCATGAAAAATAGGCAGTGCACGCGCAGCTTGGGTGATATCCCCACAAGACAACTCCCATCCTCTCATGCAGGAATTCTCCAAACTCCGAACTACATGCTGTACAATGCTGCTAAGTGATACTTTCCCACATGGTGACAGGTCCTGCAGACTCAGATGTTTGGGGTTTTTTTTGGCTACTGCCTCTTTGTCATGCCCAAAACAATCTTTTCTCTTGCAATTCTTCGATGAGAGATTGATTTACAGCAATGGGGATTCAGACATGTTTCAACCTGTAGCCATATTTTCAACACCTTTGCTGTTCTTGTCATCTCAAGATTGAACTCCACATCTCACCAAAGGACACCAGGTACCAATTTCCAGATCACAGAGAAAGTTCTCATAACAAGTTGACAGAGGGCCAGATAGGCCATGTTTGGGGCCTTTGAAGGTTAGGATTAGACAAAATTAACCTAAGGCCCTTTTGCCTGTTGCTATCAATGTCAATATGGTTCCACAGGGTAACAATCCTATAATTGCATCAGACTTAAGTTTTGCAGCTTTTAGTGTTTCACACTAAAGGATATAGGTTGACTATAGAGTTCTGCAATTTGTAGATTGGTCTTATGGAACAATCTAGACCACACATATATTTCACGCTTGAAATAGTCACGACTTACTGCAGCACATCCAAAAATTAGATGTTTGTAGGATATGCTGTGGAACTACTCTTTAAATGGCCTCAAAGAAATAGTCTTCTTAAGAGGTACTACAGAACACACAAGTGTCTCTATGTATTCAGGAGGGCTGTTTTAGTAAAGAACTCATGTAACTCCTGTGGGTGAAGAACAACTTAAAAACTGTTGGCTAAAAAGCTTTCATGAGAAAGGGAATCTCACCAGTATATCTGAAAGAACTTTTCCACAACATGAGTTTCTATGTTTAGCTGTCTTTCTAGGCTGTGTCTGTATTAATGAGTGTAGTAAGAGTGTGCCTGGGGAGATGTGAGAGTGTGAATGAAGAACACCGATCTGTTAGAGCAAGGGCTACAAAGACGATCAGGCGGTAGCACCTCCCATATGAGGACAGGCTGAGAGAGTTAGGCTTGTTTAACCTAGAGAAGAGAAGGTTCCAGGCAGATCTCATAGCAGCCTTCCAGTACTTAAAGGGGGCCTACAGGAAAGATGGGAAGGGACTCTTTAGTGCAAATGCTATAAATGCTGTTCTTTTCTTAGCATAATCCTCCTCACTGACTGTTATTTTGTTTTAATCTACTATTGCTTCCATGATGTAGTGATAGGGCAAGGGGTAGTGTTTTTAAACTGAAAGAAGGCAGATTTAGGTTAGATAGAAGGAAAACCTCTTCACTATAAGAGCGGTGAAGCACTGGAACAGGTTGCCTAGAGGAGTTGTGGAAGCTGCATCCCTTAGAAGTGTTAAAGGCCAGGTTGGATGAAGCTTTAAACAACCTGACCTAGAGAAGGATTACCCTGATCATGGCATGGGGGTTGGAACTAGATGATCTTTAAAGTCTTTTTCCAATCCAAACTATTCTATAACTCTATGATAAAAAAGGAACTTGGTATGGAGAAAGAGAACCTCTGTCTGTATTTGAGTTCAATTGCACTCTGTAGAATGGGGTACTTATTTGTATAATCCTATCTCTGGAGTTACTAGGAAGGAAGTTATGCAGGGTATGCGTCAATAGCTCAACTGGAGAATGTGTTGTCTTTCGCTGTTCTCCTGTGTTGTGCAGACTTAAACCATTTTACTCAGAAAATCCATTGATTTGATGAAATAATTTTATGCAATATGAAACATACTACTCATTTAAATCAACCTCAACGTAAAAAATGGATGACAGCAGATGAGAAAATGCATGGACTGCCCAGGATGGATAAGATTATGGAGTGCTTTGTGTATATGTGGTGAGTTGACCTGGACTGGCAGGCAAGTCCCCGAGCAGTCTCTTGCTGCCCCGCTCCAGTGGAATAGGGGAGAAAATTAGAACGGCAAAAGTGAGAAAACTCATGGGTTGAGCTAAAGACAGTTTAATAGATTAAGAGGGAGAAAAAGAAAAGGAAAAATACACATAATAGAAACATGGTCACTTACCATCAGCTAACCACTGCCCAGCCAGTCTCTGAGCAATGGATACTTGGAGAAAAGTTCTTCCCTCTCTTTATTGTCAGGCGTGACGTTACATGGTGTGGAATATCTCTCTGTTCAGTTTGGACCAGCTGTCCTGCCTGTATCCACCCACAATCTCTTGCTCATCCCCAGTTTACTTTTTGTGGAGGCAAAATGAGAAACAGAGAAAGTCTTGGCACCTTGGAAACAATGTTCAACAATGGCAGAAAAATTGTTTTGTTATGAACATTAAGACTAGACTAGACTAGACTAGAATATTTCCATTGGAAGGGACCTACAGTGATCATCTACTCCAAATGTTGACTTTTTATTTACTGATCTAAAACACAGGAATATATGGACTGCTATGAAGAAAATTAACTACANGATCTGTTAGAGCAAGGGCTACAAAGACGATCAGGCGGTAGCACCTCCCATATGAGGACAGGCTGAGAGAGTTAGGCTTGTTTAACCTAGAGAAGAGAAGGTTCCAGGCAGATCTCATAGCAGCCTTCCAGTACTTAAAGGGGGCCTACAGGAAAGATGGGAAGGGACTCTTTAGTGCAAATGCTATAAATGCTGTTCTTTTCTTAGCATAATCCTCCTCACTGACTGTTATTTTGTTTTAATCTACTATTGCTTCCATGATGTAGTGATAGGGCAAGGGGTAGTGTTTTTAAACTGAAAGAAGGCAGATTTAGGTTAGATAGAAGGAAAACCTCTTCACTATAAGAGCGGTGAAGCACTGGAACAGGTTGCCTAGAGGAGTTGTGGAAGCTGCATCCCTTAGAAGTGTTAAAGGCCAGGTTGGATGAAGCTTTAAACAACCTGACCTAGAGAAGGATTACCCTGATCATGGCATGGGGGTTGGAACTAGATGATCTTTAAAGTCTTTTTCCAATCCAAACTATTCTATAACTCTATGATAAAAAAGGAACTTGGTATGGAGAAAGAGAACCTCTGTCTGTATTTGAGTTCAATTGCACTCTGTAGAATGGGGTACTTATTTGTATAATCCTATCTCTGGAGTTACTAGGAAGGAAGTTATGCAGGGTATGCGTCAATAGCTCAACTGGAGAATGTGTTGTCTTTCGCTGTTCTCCTGTGTTGTGCAGACTTAAACCATTTTACTCAGAAAATCCATTGATTTGATGAAATAATTTTATGCAATATGAAACATACTACTCATTTAAATCAACCTCAACGTAAAAAATGGATGACAGCAGATGAGAAAATGCATGGACTGCCCAGGATGGATAAGATTATGGAGTGCTTTGTGTATATGTGGTGAGTTGACCTGGACTGGCAGGCAAGTCCCCGAGCAGTCTCTTGCTGCCCCGCTCCAGTGGAATAGGGGAGAAAATTAGAACGGCAAAAGTGAGAAAACTCATGGGTTGAGCTAAAGACAGTTTAATAGATTAAGAGGGAGAAAAAGAAAAGGAAAAATACACATAATAGAAACATGGTCACTTACCATCAGCTAACCACTGCCCAGCCAGTCTCTGAGCAATGGATACTTGGAGAAAAGTTCTTCCCTCTCTTTATTGTCAGGCGTGACGTTACATGGTGTGGAATATCTCTCTGTTCAGTTTGGACCAGCTGTCCTGCCTGTATCCACCCACAATCTCTTGCTCATCCCCAGTTTACTTTTTGTGGAGGCAAAATGAGAAACAGAGAAAGTCTTGGCACCTTGGAAACAATGTTCAACAATGGCAGAAAAATTGTTTTGTTATGAACATTAAGACTAGACTAGACTAGACTAGAATATTTCCATTGGAAGGGACCTACAGTGATCATCTACTCCAAATGTTGACTTTTTATTTACTGATCTAAAACACAGGAATATATGGACTGCTATGAAGAAAATTAACTACAGCCGAGCAAGACTCAGTACAGTACGAAAAGTGTTTCAAGTGATGAGTATTCTTAGGTTTGGAAAACAGCTGAGGTGGGATCTGATAGAGTAGCATGGAGAAATGTAACAATTATCCCATTTTTTGCACCACTATTCAGTGGAGCATCAGATGAAATGGTCAAGCTGCAGGTATAAATCAAAGAAAAGGAAGTGTTCTTTAACATAGTGTGCAGAAAAAGTCTGGAACTCATCACCAGAGGCTCCTGTGGAGGCTTTCTGTATAAATGGGTTTGAAAAACTCTTAGACAAGTTCATGGAAGAAGAATCAATCAAAGGCTATCAAACAAGATGCAGATGCAGCTTTTAACTGAAAAAAAATCTTTATATGGTAGACTGCTGGGAACCAGAAAACTAATGAGAAAAAAATAGTAATCTCTGCTTTTGCTATTTTTAAGATCTCTCACTACACACTTAGCACAATCCTTTTTCAGAAATGAGATACGGGCTACAGGAACCTTTGCTCAGAAACGTTATGTTTGCTTTTCTGCCCTAATATTTATGTTATTAGTAGACTGTGGTTCATCTCTGGTTATACTTCTCCAGTGACGCACTTTGAGTAGAGGAGGCCACAGAAGATAGAAACCAGGATTTCCTGAAAAGATGAATAATTTAAAATGCTTCCCACCTACTCCAATGATTTGTGCTAGGTGTTCAAAACTAATTTCTTCCCCAGCAGGTGATTTCCATCTGGAAACATTCCCATTGACCTCTGTCTTCAGTTCTTGTTTAAACTGTTTGTAAACCTTTTTTCCCCCTCTAAGTTCAGAAGTATGATTTTTTTCTCCAGAGAGTGTTCACAGTTTCTTCAAAGTTTTCCTTCTTTATCTGGAGGCTGTGATGTTTCTTGACAATATTCACACCTCCCGTTTGGCAGGTCACCCTGATCAGCCAAAGAAGAAGAGATGATTCCGGTTAGGGATACACTGAAGTAGCTGATTCTAATTAGAGGTGGTTAGAAAAACACTCAATTTCAGTCTGCTGCTTTCATTTCAGGTAGTTTATCCAATATCTAAATTGGAAGCAGCAGATATCTGAAGTGAAAATAAATTGTTTTTCCTTAAAGTTCAACCTTAGGGTTTTGTATTTCTTTCCCTGATACTTCAGTCTGAGTTAGTGGGAACAGCTGCATCAAATTCTGGTTTGGAATTGTAAAGCTTGCCCTTGCATCTGAGGGTGGTGTATGGGCTGCAGTGAGAGATTTTAGACAAATATTGTCGAGAAAGGCAATACATATAGCAAACACTTGTTACTTGGAAGCTTGTTGGAACACAGAGATACAGACTGAATTGGGCCCCATCTTAAAAAGATTTTGACTATAATGGTGTAGGATTATACATGAATTACTTTATACTTATATCTACAACTATTTTATTTTCCACTTTATACAAGAAATATAACGTAATATTGAATTAATTTGAAGTTCCATTGGCATTATTTTTAAACAAGAAAAAATTGAATCTGAATTTAGAATTGAGTTGAAATATATAATAACATGTTGAAGTCAGATTGTGAATTTTTTGAATTTGTGTGTTCAAGTGACGGTATGCTGTGCAGTGCCTGGGGAAAATGTGCCTTCAGAACAGCAAGTATCCTTCCTACAGACTGTCGACAAGAAATGGTGAAAATAAATAAATACAGAAGACTCTAGCAGACTTTAGAGAAAGTGTCATCTTCAGTTCTAAAGTACAGTTGCTGAACCATAGTGCAACAGAGAACTGAAGGTAAGAAAACAGAGAAAGTGAAAAAAGGCAGTGCAATTGTGTGCAACAGAAGCTGGGGGTCAAGGTCAAGTGTGCAAATCTTTGTTTCTGATCCTTTTTCTTGATCATGTAAACAATAGCTGGATAAAATTATCTCAGTCTTGTTTGTGAAACTGAAGTTGAGCCCTGAACTTTGTCATCTCTGCCAGGGACTGCAGGGGACAGGCGCTCTTGTGAACTGAGAACCCGGAGTGGTGAGGGCTTCCCACAGGGTTCGTCAGGGCAGGGCGTGACAGCCAGTCCAGCTGGGAGCAGAGCAACTGGGGGACACTAGGGACAGCCCCAGTAATTCTGCATATCCCTGGGGATGGGGAGGGCCCTGCTGCAGCATCACTGGTGCAGAGGCTCATGCGTTCAGGGGCTGAAATGGGCTCCTGTGCCAAGGGCAGGGTGGATGTGCAGAGCAGGGACAGCAAGGGGCATTTGTGCCCCCAGGGACTGGGCAGCCTCTTTCCCCACAAAGAACTTGCTTCTGAGCAACCTTATGTTGCCTTTTTTGTTTGTGCTCCCATAATGAATCTTTCCTTCCTTGCAGTCCTGTGGCAACGTGAAAGATGAGGATTGATCTGATCCAAAACTCCTAAGAGCCTATAGCAAAAAGAGAGAGACATTAAATCCCAAGATAATTAACAGGATTTCTGCCAGGTGAGAATCTGTTTTTATTTGCTAAGGTGACAGCATTTCTACTCTGGCATAATTCACATGACTCTTGTCTCTGCTGAGCAAACAATGTCACACAAGCTGCTGTGTCCAGGACACTTTGGTGTCCAGGACATCGCAGGTAGCAAGTATAATGGAGTTCAAGTTTGTAATGTGGTGGGTTAGCACAGGGTTAACTATGCTGCAGATAACTTAAACTTCCTCATTATGTGCTATGACATTTTCTGTATGTCACAAATTTTTGAAGTTGTGTTTTTTTCGCAGGTGACTGTTAAAGAGTGTCCTGTGACTCTTCGGAATAAATGTCTGATGATTACTAATTAATTTAGGACTCTGTAACAATGTAAATCATGATGTTCTTCTGCGGCATTAGTGATTGTAATCTCTTTTAAAAATCCACAAAATCCTCTATCTCTTGTCTCAATATAGTCAAGCATATCTGCTTTAGTGTATCTAGATTTGGCAATGTTCCAGTTTCTTTGATGTATTTAGTAGAAAGAGACTTGATAAGTAGGTACCAGTGTTTAGGGATGAGTGAAGCTAGTTTAATATAGATTTTTTAATTTGATTGAGATTCAAGAGTCTAGATTTTTCTAATAAGCCTTCCTTCTTCTGCTTACCCTTAAATTTAATTAGATTGAGGTTTATTAGGCTTGGAAATAAAATTTTCATATCTAACTTAAAAAGACATCATAGCACTACTTTGCTGGGTTTTTTTTGGGGGGGGGGGATTTGAACCAACACCCCCCTTCTCCCACAAACAAAAAAAATAAAATTAAAATTTTTAATCTATTTTCTCACAGTAGCAGAAAAAACCAGCCTTTGCATTTAAAATTTGTTTTTACCAACTCTAAGACTCTTATTCAATAACACAGAATGGTTAGTGACTATTTCTAAAGATATCTTAAAAGACATTTGAAGTGCCTTACAATTTTTGAAATAGTGATATTTCGTAATTTTTAACCTCCCTTATGAAATTCCTTATGTGAAAAACTTCTCCTTGTGTTATACTAAAGCATATCTCTTCATGCTGAGGTATTTGGTTATTAGGTTTACAAAATTGAACAATAAGCACTTGACCTGTGTTGCTGCTGCTCGTACAACATCGCAAACAGGCTGATGGATTAAAAGAACTGAAGACAAAGATAGGTAACAGAAATAGAACTCCATTTTGCTGATCCTTTCTCTGTTGAGGTTAATGAGAAGGCAACTGTGCCCACTTAAACACATCATGCAGCTAGACTCCTTATCATGACACACCACTAAATATGTTCACGCTTTTCTGAAAAGAGTGCACTTAATAAACAATCTGTCTTAGTGAATCAGAGTGGAGAGAACCTTGAAACAGACAATCTTTATGAAGGCAGGATTAACTGTCCCTGTGTCATTACAGTCAAATATTTGTCCTTCATATCTTTAAGCCTTCCAAAGATGGTGTCCCCCCACCCAATATACTAAAGAATCTAGTTCAGTGCTTTGCTATAAATCCAGATATCCAGCATGAATCACACTTCTGTCATTCCAAATTTTTTCCTGTATTTTTGTGTAACTAGATAGACAACCGCGGCCAAATATCCTCCTTCTGGTTCTCTGTTTTATTTGTTGGTGGTTTTTTTAATAATTCAACTTCCACTTTTACAACTCCCATTGAAATACAGATGGAATTGGAGGGGCCATATATCGATCCTGACCTATCAGCTTCTATCATCTTTTTGAAATTCCTTCCTTTTTTGTTTTCATGTTTAGGGACTTAGGATTGTTTAAATTACATTTTGAAATCATATTAGCTCTCCAACTACTAGCTATCACATCCATCTGTCTGTCTGTCCTGCAACCCCACTCAGTCATATCTCAGAGGATACCATGCAGTGTGTGCCTTACAAAAATGGTAGAACAATACTATTCTCAGGGAAAATTTTGTTTCAGCATAAGAAATGTGATTTTTTGCATAGATAGAGGAGTTCTGGCAGCTGAACCATACATCTGGAAAATTTTTCAGAGAAAAGGCAGTTAATCATCCTCACTTTATATTTCTCTCTACTTTACCTTCCCTTTTCCATTTTACGCAATACGAAATTCTTTGACACCTTTAAAGAGAATCTCTTAGTACGCTAAGACTGATTTTTAAGGCCATTTTTCATTGTTTGTGTGTTGTTAAAAATCAGCATCTGAAATGGTTTTGCAGCCTAAGGCTGAAGAAAGACAGCAGGAAATAGAGATGGAGGAGTTCAGCTTTGTTTTTCTCCTGTATGTCTGCTGGCAGTTCCTTCATACATTGGGATTCAGTCTCCCCAAACCAGTGCCTGAAGCCTTCACAGTATGTTGTTGCAGTACAGCAGCAAGAATTCAAGGATTTATCTTTATTGTATTTGATCATTCACTGTTTATGAGGCAGCACAGCTTGTGCTGATAATGAAAGACCTCCTCCTCCCCCTCCCTCCTTCCCAATTATAGATCTCGTCTATCTCATATTCCTTATGAAAAAGGTTTATGTCAATATTGACAAGATGAGAAAGGGAAAATGAATTGACTTTGCGCAGTTGGAGTTTGATCTTGCAAAAAATTCTATGGGAGCAGAGCTGGACTCCAGCAGTTCTATCTTATTCACTAACACTACTCTAGAACACAATTAATACTTCAGATGATGAGGATGATGCTTATGATACTGACTTTAACATTTGTTTCATGTTACTCCAGATTGTGTTCAGGGTGTTATGAATCACTGTACAAACCAGTAAAAAAAACCCTACCCCCAACATCTTCCCTCTAACCTTTCTGTATGACTGAGGAACTGGTTTATGAGAGCTGACATCATGAAGAAGCAAATGCCAGAAAATCCAGAACTGTAAAGAGTCTTTTTCTCGTGATGAAAGATCTGAATCTCATGAGTCTGAGGTATGAGACCCAGTGCAAAGCAGTTAATCTTTTGAAGTTCCCTATCTGCAAAATGAGATAGTAATCTACTTATATTTTCTCTGTTTTTCCTAGATCAATTCCAGACTTTTCAAGGCATCGCACATGCACAACACTCAACTGGAGACAAAATGACAAAAAGATGAGAAAAATTTTAATCCTTGTTTAAACTGGGTACCTGCTTTGTATCAATCATATTTAATGATGGTATAAATAGCAGGAAAATGGATGCCTAAGTGACCTTCAAGAGTTTTCATAAAAAGTGCAAACACAGAACAGACCAATTAAGTATGAAAAAAAGGATCAGTACTACGTACTAACGATTTATAGGTCAAAAGAACAACACAAAGTTATTGCATTGCTTAATAGGGATTCAATTAACTGATTAAAGATAATTCTGATGTGCTGCTCACCTTGCACAAGTTGTGCTGAATCATATTGTGAATAATCTACAGATCATAGCTTATTACACATGCCAACAAACGAAGTTTTAGGCATCAAGTAAAAACACTTCAAGTGGCAAAACAATTTATTTCATACAATTATAGAAGGGACCTTTGAGATCATCTAGTTCCAGTCCCTATGCCATGGGTAGGGACATCTCCCACCAGACCAGGCTGTTCGAGGTCCCATCCAACCTGGTCTTGAACACTTCCAGGGAGGGGCACCCACAGCTTCCCTGGGCAACCCGTGCCAGTGGCTCACCACCCTCAGAGTGAAGAAATTCTTTTTAATGTCCAATCTAAATCTTCCCTCTTCCAATTTAAAGCCATTTCCACCCCCACCTATCCCTACTTGCCCATGTAAAAAGTCCCTTCCCAGCTAGATACCATGCCCACATGTTGAATGTTTAAAAAGAACTATGTTTTCAAGTGTCTTCCACTTGTACCACAATGCTGCAAAACAAAAGTAATTCACTTACATGTCTCCAAACAAACTTTTTCGATTAATAACATTAGCAGAACAAAAATTAAGAATAAGAATTAAGAATCAAATTAGTTCTTAAAAATACAAGAGTTTTTCACATTGTGAAGTATTACTACATTCCTTATTTTTTTTTCAGAAAAATTCATTTAATGTAGCAAACATATTTTGAAAGACTTGTGAATGTCTCACTAATAATGGTGGAACATTAAATTACCTTGCTGTTGACTAAATTCCAGCAAGAAAGCATCACACCAATTTCATTACTGTCAAATACTAATTCTTGATTTTACAAGACAAACTTTTTCAAGTGCCACTATTGCTGATAGGAATATCAATGTTACATTCTTAAACGCAGGACTTCTTAAAGTTGGTCTCACACTTTTAATAAGGAAATAAGTGACTTGTAAAAAGTAAAACAGAATAAGATGTTTGCTAACTGCTAGGAAGTGATTAACTACACAGAAACCTCTTATAGTATATTACTAAGTTCTAGTTACATATTAAAGATATATTTAATCAGCTGCCTGTAATTAATTTTCATGATTATTTTTAAATGTCAATCCCATATGCCCTAAACATAGTTGTCATGCAAAATGTAACTGACATTTTGAAGATGATAATTTTTAAAATCCTGTGTATTGGGAAAACACTAGTAGTACCTTTCATTAGAGAGCATAAGTGACTCTAAGAAGTGAACAATTTTAAAATACAGCATTTTGACATGCAAATTATTGACTCACCAATGTGAGTGTTCTTTAGCATATACATAGCTAGTGACTGTGCTAGATCCTTGCCTATATTTCATGAAATGCACAATTGCAGTGTTTTGTAAAAAGTAAACACTTCGAAAGGCCATTTGCATTTGTTTGGCTGAACACAAGGGAACAGCAGAAAATTCACTCCCAACAATGAAAATATGTCTCTAAATGAGGACAATTTGATCTACAATATTCAACAGTGTAATTACATCCAGAAGAAATTTTGCTCAGATATAAACATAGATTGTTTTTTGATTTTGTGAAAATTTTGAGCAAGCTGTTTTTATTCTATTGACTGAATATTTTGTGGACATTTAATATTTCCTACTATTAAATATTAATACTAATTAATGCTAACTAGTGCTAAACAAGAATAATAATTAGAAATGCTATTAAATAAAGATGTATAACAGCCCCGGTTGCCATATATCTGCATATAGGTGTCTTTTCTATCATTTTAAAATTAATGGGAACTCATTTTGACTTGCAATTTCCTTTTTTTGGAGTAAGATTGGACAAGTTCTGAAAGTTCTGTTGATAACGGTTGCACTTGTAGGCAAATATCGTTTTCTCAACCCATCTTTGTTGAAAGAAAATTGCACAGCCCACTTCCAAGTGGGCATTGCCAGACACATCCTGTTTGCATATGTGTTCCTTAAGTCAAAACAAACAACACAAACCAAGTGATTTTTTTAAAAAAAAACCATAAGAGAGAATTGATCTAATCTGATTTAATTGGTTTTACCTAATTTAAAATCAGTCTTCTTAGTCTTTTGTTTAAACCAGGAAGGGAAAAATAATGACATGACTTTAACTTCACCTGATTTGAACATCTTTTCTATCCTATTTTAGGTTAGATACAATGTACCTATTTCTTTCCATCCTCTTTAAAGAGGATTTTAGGTACTTGTCTTTCATATGAATGATTAACATTAATGCGCCTAATTTGAGGTAGATGAAATCCTTTCATAATATTTAACAGATCTGCCTTTCAAAGGTAAATTGGGATCATCTTTTGCATGTGTCTTATATATCATGTATTTTACAGAGAGGAACTGAATGGCATATTTACTCCATTATGATTTCATTTTTGTTGGCATTTAAGCATAAGAAAACTATGCTTATCAAAAAGTCAATAATTCAGATCCCCTGAATTTGTATGAGGAAAAATACTGGGTTTTATTTCCTGATATTTATTCTCAGTGATCCGAGTTCTACTCTGACATAATAGTCTAAACCCACAGTGGATTCATGGATTCTGATGAATTATTTTTGCATTTCCATACAATAAGTCCTAGATATTAGAAAATGGAAGAAAGCCCTCTCTTTTATTACCAATAAGTTATTTTTAAACTAGTCCATTCATAATAAGTAATGTGGTCCTTTTAGTAATCTATGTAGTCTTATAATGGTGCTGAAAATAGAAATTATTATAACACACCTCAGACTGAAACATTAACCATAAAACTGGTTTTAGACATTAACATTCCTTCTGGCAAGGTAGAAAGAAGATTAAAATACTTCTTTAACAAAATTCTTGCAATTTCACATTATTTAAGTATTATCTGAGATAGAGAACTATGGTGATTTATTGTGGAAAAATTAAGAGACCTATTACTTGCCGTGGGAAGTACAGACATAGTGTTAGTTTGACATAAACCACATAAAGATGTTAAATGTGACTCTAATTAGTTTTATTCACCACTCTAGTCTCTGCAGTTAGACTCCTTTGATGCCATTCTGCTTCTATCTAACATGAGTAATGGAAATGGTTAGTTAATAATATTTCATACTGCCACATTCCAGTAGAAGTGGTTTCCACTTGTATGCACAGTTCCAATGGATGCACTTTGATAAAGTGGTAAAAATGAGAAACTCATAACCATCTCATTTCTTGACACACAAATCTTGCAGCTTGGTGATACATCAGCACGTGCAAAATCACCCTTTGCTAATACAATGAGCCTGTTTATTGTAACACACTGTGCTTACTTAATCACTGTTTTACCATGTGTCATATTTGCTATGTACTTCCATAATGCTAGTCAGACACGAAGGAACATCGTATAATTCAAAATAGCTTTAATTAAACAAACCAAAAGCAACTTTCCAATTTGTTAAATAAACCAAAACAACCCAGAAACAGAAAGAAAGAGTTTACAGCTCATGCTAAATGTCCCGACCTCTAAAGAATAAGCTTTCTGTTGATCCAGGAAAAATCTACGAACTTCCTTCTAAACTAGGATTGTAACTTTGGTAATGATTCTGCACCAAAAAACCCACAAAAAAGCTTGTGGTGGGTTGACCTTGGCTGGCTGCCAGACACTCATCCAGCTGCTCTCTTACTCCCTTTCCTCAATAGGACAAGGGGAGACAATAAGATGGGAAAGCTCATGTGTTGAGATAAAAGACTATGGATCACTTACAAATTACTGCCATGGGCAAAACAGACTTAACCTGGCGATAATTAATTTAACTTACTGTTAATTAAAATAAATTTGGATAGTGAGAAACAAAGATAAATGAAAACAATATCTTCCTTGCAACCCCTCTTTTTCCCAGGGTCAACTTCACTCTTTCATGTCTAACTCCCCTTAGCTGTTCCACCTTCACTAAGTACTATGAGGAATGAGAAATACATTCACAGTATTGTTGTATTCACAATACTGTTGGAGTTTCCCCCCCACTTCTCACTGCTACTTGACATTTTGGCCTTTATTAAATACGTTTACCCCAAGGCAGCACCTAGCAGAGAGGCTCACCTGTGTCCTGTGGCAGATTTATTGGAATTTTGCCTGTGTCTGGCATGGGGCAACCCCTACCCTCAGGTCACAGAGACCACACTTGCAGCCCATCCGCTACCATCACCTGGACATGGACACTCAAACCAAACCTCTTTGACTAGAAGAAACCTCCTGATTATTCTGTTCCTGAAATTTCTGAATGAGTAAGTAAGTAACGTATTTTCATTCTATTTGTCCCTTTTCTCGAAGAACACGTTAAATGTATTTCTCATTGCCTAGGACTTTGTGTGTGGCCTGCTGAATGGGAAAGGCAATCAGAAATGCTGTATTAAATTTGTGTATGACAGAAATTGGCCATCTGTGTCAACACTGAACATGGACAACCGAGTTAGAGGGAGAAAGTTTAGTCACTTATGATTATAGATCTGCTTTGTCAGCAAAAAGATTGGAAAGAGAAATCCTACGTATTACCAAAAATATCTGTGTGGTGAATGTAGGTATGTTAATGCTTATAACGCTTGTGTTTTGGAAATCAAAAATACTAACAAAATAATATTTTTCTTTATAAATGCTACTTTTGCTGGGAAGATTTCCAGGTATAATTGTACTAGAATATTGACAAATTCCTTTCAGAATAAGATTCAACTGTTGTTTTCCAGATTAAAAGAACAATCTAAATAAATCAGCATTTTTTACTACATCTTAAAATTTGAGCAGAGAAATTCCTTTAGTGTTTTTCAGAAGCATACAAAAAGAAAGACAGAAAGGAAAGGGAAGCTGCAATGGTGGGTACAGGACTCACAGTTATGCTGGTTAGAGAACAGGTTAAAGCTTAGGCTGCACTTAGAAAAAGAACAAGAATAATCATGGAAAGAAAGTAACTGCTGCTAAAGAGATAGAGAGACAAAGAGAATATTTTATGTCTTGTATGAGGACAATATGAAACTTTTCTAATATGACCTTAATGTAATGACACTGTTGATGAAAACTCTTGTTGAAAACTCTTTTGGAAAGAAAAATGAAGAAATGAGAAATCTGTTTAGCTAAATAAATGCTGGGATAAATTTTAGTTAACTATTTGCTATTTTTATGTAATTTTAGACTTGCAATATGATAATAGCTGCTGACATGCTTTTGAAAAAAGCTAAATTTATCAAGAGGTTCATATGGCCACCAGGAGTTTGATACTTCAGTGATTTGGCCAGCAAGGTAAAGAGATATGAGGGAGTAAGTCAGTAAGTAAAGTAAATAAAATACGTATAACAAGCTGTTTCGAAAGAATGCTTCTTTGGATCCAAGTTGATGAATTTCCTCATACATCTCTTCCCTGCTGTGTGGTCTTCAAGGCAAACACCACAAAGACATCAGCCTGGATTGAAGAATTCGTTAACTTAAGTAATAAGGAAATACTAACTCTGCCAAGTGATTTCTGATTTACTGAAGTAAATTTTTAATTCCCTGTAATAATTTCAGTAAGATTGTAAAGAAATAAGTTTGAGAAAAATTTTATGGATTAGTTGTGCCTAATAGAGTGTTACTGTGAATTTACACTCAACTTTTGTCTGCAAGGAGTGGAGAAATCATTTTAAACACACAACAATATAATGGAGATCTTGGCATAAACACATGTCTAGTTAAGATTTAAATTAGTCAATATTTTTTAAAGCAGGAAAAATAAAAAAATATTAGTTTAGAGTTAAAGAATGAACTATATTTTGTTACATTAAAACAGGGTTAAAAATAAAGGATGGGGCTTTCATTGGATCTTTGTCAGAACTGAAAATTCCAAACATAAATTCTAATCAAGAGAAATAAAAAGCAGAATGTGAGACAAAGGATTGCACATAGAAGTCAGAAAATAAAGAAACTCAGATTAAAATGAATCTTTCACGAGCTGAAGCCATAATTATGAAGAGTAAAGCAATACCTGCTGTTCAGCAGAGCTATTAGAGGAGAACGAGGAATACATTTTTTCCAGAATTCACATAAGAAAGGAGCCAATACCTGCTGGTAACAGTAGTGCTGAGCTTACACTAATGTTCGGGAATATATTTGTCAGTGACCCAGACTCATGCCTCACTGAGAAACTTTTTGACATATCTTTAAAGCAAATATATAATTCTCTCAGCAGCTAGAAATGTAACTGAAAAAACCAGTTACCCACAGAAAGACTAAAACACAAGTGGTCTCTCATCAAAGCATTTTTCCCGCTTCTCAGAAGATACTGGCTCATCTTTTGTTCAGTTCAGCTAATCCTGTAGGAAGTTATGTCCAATGGAAAAACATTAATTGCATTAAACTAAAGCATACAAATGTTTTATTAATATTACAGTCCACTAGAGTGGTACAGGAATTGTGAAGCAAAGCATCTTCAGCTTGTTGGTGGAAGTGGGAGCCTGCTTTGGAAGAGAAATTATGGCATTGCCCAGCTGTAGTGGACAGACTTATGGAGTCATGCTTGGGAAGTACAGAGTTTTCCATTGTAGTGTATGATGCTGGGACTGCAGGCAAACTGTGGATTAGCAGAGAGACTGCATCATTACTTCTGTGGTTCAACTGCTAAATATCTGCTTAGTGTATCTCCTTGGAGTCCCGTGCAATCATTGACATAGTTGGTGACGTGAGCAGCCCTAAATTACAGTCCTAGATCTCTTCCTTCAACGAGTTCCCAGCCAGTCACACGATGCCTCTATTTCTATAATAAGAGGTGACAATAGAGAATTCTTTAATTTCCCCCAGTCTTTTGTTGGCCCACGTCAGCTATATTTGCATACTTTATGAGTGTTACCTCATTCTACTTTTACAGAAAGTTTGTAAAAATAACTGTCGAATCTCAGCATTTTCAAGACAACCCATTCTGTCGTGAACACAGGAATATGTTTTCAAAATAGAATAAAGGAGAAATAGAAGGTGAGGTATTAAAAAAAGAAAAGGATTCAAGAGCTACTGTTGATAACAAAAGAGAGTACTCTCTGCTTTCTCACTTCGCCTGTATGGGAGGTTGGGACAGGCAATGCCTTGAATGTTGACCTCTCTGCTTATATCCTCTATTGAAATAAATAAGAAACTTCCACCTTTATTTGAATTGGCTAACATTTCTGAGCTATCCTAAATTAACAAAATCCTGATAGGATTTTTTGCTTAAGCAAATATGATCATTTGATGATGTTCCAGAATGACAGATTTACATTCCATTTTAGTTACATCTCTTCTTCTTATTCCTGCCCTCTAAGCTTTTTCTGTAAAGATGTTGACAACTATTTGAAACACCAAAGCCAAAACTGAAGACTTTGGTGAGACACCTAAAAAATCTGTATGATGCTTAACACTAGTGTGCAAATAACATGTAAAGGACATAACATGATGATCTTCATGACCTTTAGATCAGCAGATGTTTTCATATAATTTAGCTGGCAAGTAAATAATTATTGATATTATCACAAAGTTTTCTTGTCCTCAGAAAATGGACTCTGAGGCTCTTCCACTTTGAGAAAGCTGAGGTCTAAGTAATAATTTCTACCTGCATAGTTTGGAATCATCCCTAATATTATTGCAAACTGTATAATGTGCCTTCATCTATAATATTTTTTTGGTTTTTAACATTTAATGCCACTACTATTCGGAAAGACACACCAGTAACGCACTTAAACATTTTAGCATGTAACAAGAAGTTCCCATGAAGGTAGATTTATTTGTCAACATTTTAAATTCATGAAATGAATAATATTTTTTACACAAGCTTTGCCACTAGGTATATAGGCTGGTTTTTATAATCCACAAGTGTAAGGAAGCTCTGAATACAAATACATTGCAGCCTATTAAAAGAGACTGCTTTTATAACCAGGTGAAGCAAACATAATTTTTTTCATGTTAGCCATGCTGATATTGTTTTATGGATGTCAAATTCAGCTACAGTGAATCTTTATGCACTTTAAAGATCATGGAATAACTAAATTTGTGTTGTGAGCTTGGATATATTTGTAGATCTGCCCAGATGAAGCAGTACACCATCCTTATAAACTGATACAGTACCTGTTTAGTTTGTTTTAAGGTGAACCATCCAAATGATAATCATATATGTAAAAACTGAAGGGTGCCTTTTTGTTTCTCTGTCATGTTTTTTTTTGCAAGATTTTAAAAAAGAAAAGATTACTTTTGTAACACAAAGAAGACTTAGAAGGATGAAGCAGACACATTCAGAGTTCTCAAAAAGACAAAATAGTAGAATTTTAAATCTAAATTTTTCTGCATGTGCACATATACACACAAAATATATAGACACATAATATATATACATGCATATATGTATGTGCATATCTACACATTCTAAATACAATGACATACATAGTCTTAGTGTTACTGCATCTAAATTCACGGTACACTCATTTGGAAACTATGTGGTGTAAATACGTTAAATGAAAGTACTCTGCCTGTACCTACTGATGAGCTCAGCTTTATTGCCAGAGGTGACATCAAGTGTACCAGCATAAACACACTGGCTGCGTTTGCACCTAACGCATGGAGACAGACCATCCTTACATGGACTTTGGGGCGCTGCTCATCAGTAACAGCAAGTCATGACTGAGCTGCACCAAAAAATAATACATCAAGGAGATGTATAATTAGCAGACATGCATATTGTCAGGTGCAGGAACAGTGCCAGAGTATTTATACTTAAAGCCTCAGTATGTGAACTCTTTTACCTGGATCAGCAAGATATTTGGCCGAAGTTGTAGTCACAATGTAATGCAGAAAGGAGAAAGAACAAATGTCAAGGATTAAACGCAACTTCTTAACAAAGAGGGTGGTGATTCCACTTCATCTTGCTTTATCTCACACTGCTCTTCCCACACAGGTCTCTGATTTAGGGTCTCTCAGTGGTACCAAAACAGTCCCAGATTCCAAGGAACCAAAACTCTGGAACATAGAAGAAAACAGTAGCTGAAATTAGGGCACTGACAGGAAGAGCCAGAAGCGGAACATTTGTTAATTTTAAAAGGAACAGATAAGTATTTGAGCTCGAGCCTTGTTGCTACCAAGAGTTCCCACAAAAAAGTTTCAGATCGAAAAAAGTAATGCATCAAAGAGTTATTGTGACAGCTGTGGTGGGAATATAAACTCCTAATAATAAATATGATGTGTAAGAGCTATGGCTGTTCTTGTCACTGAAGAAAGCATGGAGATGAAAATACAAACAATATTGAGCTGGTATTTTAACAGTTGGTTTAGCCTGATACAGTGAAAACAGAGATGGTGATTCTTTGCCTGTGACATTGACCTTTTCAATGAGTATGATGAATGGAAGCAGTGCAGTAAGGTACTTATTATGATCTCCTCTGAGATTAGTCATCTCTTCCATCATCAGTACAGCCTGTTCCTTAATGATCCAGTTGTCCAATGACAGGATATTAGCACTACACCATTAAGAAACAATAGACTGAAATAATGAATGTCTTAGTTGTTTTTCTGAGGTATTCACAGGTGAATTTCAGTCTTCCCCCTAAAATATCAATCCCTGAACATGTTTCAGCTTCATGGGATTGTGTGTTCAGTTGCCACCAGCTCAGCACTTCTTGCTTAGTATTTTACATATTCTGAGATATTTGTCTGTCTTGAGTTCAAACAACTGGGATGATCAGTGGTTCTGAATATAACACGCTTAGATTTTGAACATGTCAAATGGACTATAACTATCCCAAAATAGGAAACTTTGTGATCTTTGTAACTTGGCTCTTGAACAGAATTAGCCAGAGACTTTTTTCCAACCCAAATCATTCTATGCATCTATGATTCTTATATTCCTGATATTGGAAAATATCCTTGAACTCTGATGGAGTTAATATGTGTGTACTTGCTTACGTTTATGTTCAGTAGTCAACAGCAGGCAAATTGTCAAAAGAATTTGAGAATCCATCATTAGGAAAGGAATAAACCAGGAAAACATAGTTAAATTGTTACAGCGATTTATGGTGAGCTAAATTTTGAATGCTTCCTGTGATTTTGGTTCGATTGGGAAAAAAAAAGAAAAAGAAAAGAAAAAGAAGCAGGTGGTTGGACAAAAAGAGGTAAAGATAATGGTGGCAGATGTAATTGAAAGTACAGAATGATTTCTGTACAAATATTAGACAGAAGTTACTTTAACATGGGAAAGAGAGGTGTTGTTATGATAGATTCTATAAATATATCTAGCATTTGTAATTATTCTGTTTAGTCTGTAATGACAGACAACTTCTTGCTAAGATACAAAAGTGACAGGTAAAAGATACCTGGGGAAGAAATGGTGACTGTTTCTTACATCAGAAAACACCAGAGGAACTTAACAGGCAACAGATTTAAACAAAAGAAATTCCTTCTTCTTATAACACAGATTTAAGACTGGGAATCCATTGCAGCTGTAGAAGCTACAAGTGAGAAAGTGGAAAGCAGAAAGATGATTTAATGTAAGAAAAGTTTAAAAGGTGTTGTTTAATATGGGTATACGGGTGTAACCTTTCATTCAGTGTCTTGTACAGCCATTGAATGGGCTGAAAGAAAACCTGGGGGTAAAATAGCATAATCATTTATCAGTCTTTCTCTACCCCTGTCAGAGCTTAGTTCGGTAAAGCTCAAGGGAAGTCTTATTTCAGTGGGGCTATCTGCAGGCTTCAAATGAGACATATTAATTGATGCTTCATGATTGAAGAAAACACTGATTCAAGAAGACAAACCAGCTTCCATACAGTCTGGATTGAATTGCTTTCTGCTGTGCTTATATTCATCATAAATGTGAAGTACAGTCTTATAAGATGGTATTTGTTTACAAGATATAACAGAGTAATAATTCCTCTGGACCAAGTTCAAAAAGTCCATAAATTCAGTTCCTCAAGAAAAGAAAGACAGATGGAAAAACAAAGCTTCATGTATATAGCTCATCTTAACGTTTTGGACATAAAAAGTCAGAATTCAGCAAATGTACATAATCACTTACTTCAAATGTGTTGATTCTGCCTGTGGATTACGTCATTGTGAGCTGCTTACAGGCTTATATTCAAACACAAATTTAACATCCAGGAAACAACCAAAATATGCAATGACCCACCAGGGCTTGTCTCTTGCCAGTAAATTTGTTTCTGAGTCAGACTATCTAAAATTTAGTCTCTGCCCACATAAATGCTACACAGGAACGCACAGCTGGAGCAGATATGAATTTAAAGTTTTAATATTAATTTTAATGCCTAAATTGCATCCCAAGTGCTAATTATCAGGGCTATAAGGAAAGGGAAGATAAAAAAAAAAAAGCAGACAGCTGAGGGAAAATTAAACTAATATAAAAAATTGTGTAAGAGGAAAAGAAAGAATGCTAGAAGCAAATAGTGGAAGCTTTGCCTATGAGGACTGATACGATAACTTATAAATTCTATCTTGAATACTTGTAGAGGTCTTTGAAATTCAGATGGGACATACTATTAAGTGTACAATATGTTGGTATCTTAGCAGTGTGAAAGCCCAAGAAAGATCCAGTTTGTCCCTGTTAATTTCTGAACCACTTTGTTGTTTCGTGCTGCTGATTAATAGTGCGGTGTTCACCCGCCATTTCATTCAAAGCATATCAATGCAGGTGGCTGACTCCAGACTACTGCTGACCAATTTTAGCAAAGAGGTGTAGTTCCTAATGAGAACAGACATTAATATCTTTCTCATGCAAATTATTACTTCTAAGTAGCACTCCCTAAATAATTACAATCCAATATTGGATTCTGTATGACAAAATTGAGTTGCTAGGCAACATGAATGGTCAGCTGTTTTCTTGGGAGAGCTGACTTTAAAAAATGCTTTATATATTCTTTTCTGGAATTAAAACTGATGTTATTATGGTTGCAGATGTGTTAAACTAAGCTTTCATGTCAACCAAAGAAAGTAAGAGACATCATTTGACTTTTGCTTTTGAATTCCAAAATTTTTCATTTTAAGATACGTTTTCCACTGCGGTTTTTGCATGCAGAACCATCAGCGAACATTAATTAGCACATTGTTAGGATGTAAAGGATTTTAATGACACAACTGGAAGGTCGCCCACATGTCCCTAGAGAATTATGAACAGAGATTCTCCAGCTAAAACAGAAAAACAGATGGATAAGTATTAAACTAATGTTATTTCTTCTGGGGCCAGAATGTCAAAGTGAATGTCTAATGAAATGTCTATTTTTTCTTTATTCTTTTCTTTTTTTTTCTTGAGTGCAAACCACATAGAGCAGAATTAATTCAAGTATCAGTTTAAAATTGGAATGTAAAAAAGACTTAAAGTCATTTAAATGTATATTAGAAAAGAGTGAAGAGCTGAAGCTTTACTTAGAGATAAGAGTAAATAAAGTTCTTTACTCATGCTTGGGTACAGTTTGACTTACATTAGAAATCAGTCTTGAGTCATAGAATTCAGATCATGATGCAGCTGTTGGAAGACTGGGTCCTGGGTCATCCAAACAATTTAAAGGCAGATCTAGAGGCTTGCCTATGATCTAACACCCATTGCACAAAATATCAACTAAATTATTATTTTCCTCAAATTGCTTCTAAAGACTGGACCAAGAAAGTAATTTCCAAAGATTGGTAACAAAAGATTCTCCAAATTAATAAAGAAGAAATATATGGGTTTTACAAAAGACTGCCTCTACAAAGCCAATGTCACACACATAGTCGCAACAATATTTCAATAAATAAGGTTAGAAAATGTTTGTGCAATGATGAAGTGACCTACTACAATACGCATTATGTTCAGCAATGACTCAAGCTTACAGGATCCAGCATCAGGACTTGTTTGACCGATAGATAAAAGAACATTGGCAAAGACACCAGGATTAGCATAACTGTAGTACTACAGGGGTCTTTTGACTTCCATCTGTCAAGAGAGGCAAGCAGATGTGGCTTCTCTGTAACACCACACTGAAAGGATAACAACTCTAACTGTGCAGTACCTTGTCAAAGAGAATGCTTACTGAATCGCTTATTTTGTTTCACAGAAATAATTGTGTACCTTCAGCAAAAAGTTGTGGATCTTGATCAGCCATGTAATATTTACAAAATTAGTGTCCTTAAAGAGATTTTCTATGTTCATTTAAATAAATGGTTTCAGAAAACGCTTTAATATTAAGTCAGTATTTACTTGCTTCATGTCAAAGCTATGAACCAGAAAGGTTACTGGGATGATTTCTGATTACAACTCTTTTAAATGGATTTGAAAAGGCTAAATAATAATAATGCAAATAATCTGTGAAAGACAAGACCTGGTCTATCTCTCTAGCAGAGCTGTAGTGTTGGGACAAATGCTGTTTAATATTTCCATCAATGATATAGACAGTGAGATCAGGTGCACTCTCAGCAAGTGTGCAGATGATGCCAAGCTGAATGGTGCAGTTGTCACACTGGAAGGACGCAATGTCGTCCAGAGGGACTCGGACAAGCCCACATGAACATCATGAGGTTCAGGAAGGCCAAGCGCAAGGTCCTGTATCTGGATCAGGACAATCCACTATTTCAATACAGGATAGGGGACAGTGTGACTGAGAGCAGCCTTGTGTAGAAGATATTGGGGTTGCTGATGGGTGAAAAGATTGACATGAGCCAACACTGTGAGCTCACAGCCCAGAAGGCCAGCTGTGTCCTGGGCTGCATCAAAGGAAGTGTGGGCAGCAGGTCGAGGGAGGTGATTTTATCCCTCTACTCTGCTCTCTTGAGACCCCACCAGGAGTACTGTGCCCAGTTCTGGAATCCCCAACATAAGAAGAAGATGGAACTGTTGAAACGAGTCCAGAGGAGGGCTACAAAGATTATCAGAGGGCTGGAGCACCTCTGCTCTGAGGTCAGGATGAGAGAGTTGGGGTTGTTCAGCCTGGAGAATAGAAGGCTCTGGGGACACCTCACAGAGTCTTCCAGTACCTGAAGGGGCTACAGGAAAGCTGGGAAGGGACTTTCTACAAGGGCAAGGAATGATAGGATGAGGGGCAATGGCTTTAAATTGAAAGTGGGAAGACTTAGATTAGACATTAGGAAAGAATTCTTCATGCTGAGGGTGGTGAGGCACTGGCACAGGTTGCCCAGGGAAGCTGTGGATGCCCCTCTCTGGAAGTGTTCAAGGCCAGGCTGGATGGGGCCTTGAGCAGCCTGGGCTGGTGGGAGGTGTCCCTGCACATGGCAGGGGGGTGGAACTGGATGGGCTTTAAGGTCCCTGCCAACCCAAATCATTCTATGAGCCTATGATTTTATAATGGTGCAGTAAACATGTGTGATAATGTTACAATTTGTTCTCTAAATCTTTGAAATGTCAAAATCTGAGGTGAAATTATAGATAGCATATGGTAGTGACAATGTGTTTCATTATTAAATAACTTTGCCTGAATTTATGCTCAACTGTTAGGCTTGCGTAACACTGTGATCCCTAGGATTACAGTTTGATGTCCCTTCTCCAGAAATTTCCACATTTAGATCTCCAGTATATTCTGCCTCCCACCAAATAATAGAGGCTATAGAAAATAGAACAGACTAGAACACAACACTATTATGCAGTAATACATACTGAGGTGATCAGGTTGCCATAAGTGTCGGTTCATTTCAACCTTTACTCATTAGATGTCCAAGAGATATGGCTTGGACTCCTTTCTATTCAATAGAACCTTAGGCTTGACATTAGGAAGAAGTTCTTCACTGAGAGGGTAATTGGTCACTGGAATGCTCTGCCTAGGGAGGTGGTGGAGTCACCATACCTGGAGGTGTTCAAAGAGAATTTGGATGAGGCACTTAGTGACATGGTGTAACTGACAAGTAGGAGTAGGTGTAGGTAGTAGGTGTAGGTGTTGGGCCATAGGTTGGACTCGATGATCTCAAAGGTCTCTTCCAA
>VWPV01008777.1:0-32826 GCA_013389885.1 Geococcyx californianus | reverse complement strand
TCTGCCTAGGGAGGTGGTGGAGTCACCATCCCTGGAGGTGTTCAAAGAGAATTTGGATGAGGCACTTAGTGACATGGTGTAACTGACAAGTAGGAGTAGGTGTAGGTAGTAGGTGTAGGTGTTGGGCCATAGGTTGGACTCGATGATCTCAAAGGTCTCTTCCAACCTTACAATACTGTGATACTGTGATACTGAAGAAACTTTCAGCTTTATTTTGGGCAAATTTTTGAGCATTGGTAAGTCTACCTGTGAAGCATCAATCTGACACTGCAGTATTTCTGAAAAAACCCCACATTGTTTAATACTGCAGACAGTGCAACAATATCACATTAATACAGAGCTAGTTTTGGAGTAGTCAGCTTCCCTGGGGAGCCAGCTTCCCTGGGGAACTGCTCCAGTGCTCCACCACCTGCTGGGTGAAGAACTTCTTCCTAATATCCAATCTAAAGGCCCCCAGGCACTTCCTCCTGCCATTGCCTCTAGTCCTGTCATAGATTGCAAGAGAAGAGATCAGCACAAGTTTCACCTCCCTCAGTTGTGAGAAGGCAGTAAGAGGCTATGAGATCCACTCTCAGTCTCCTCTTCTCCAGGCTGTACAGACCAAGTGACTTCAAGATAAATTAGCCCACGCAAAGCTTCCTACATAGGTTAAATTACTTTTGATAATTGATCTGACTTATTTATAGTTCATTTTGTTGTCTCTAGTGAATATTGTAGCCTTATGTATAGTGATAACTTAGTAGCTGTATGTGTTATAGGAAAGCATCTCTTTAAATCAGAAACCCAGCTGAAGTGAAAATAGCTGAAGATAGGAGAAAGCATTAGACTTTCTTGCCTTATTTTCACTGTTACAACATAACATTTGATTACACTCAGAGACAGGATACTGATCTAGATGGACTTTCAGCTTTCTCATTCTCTTTCTCAGTTTACTTTTATATAAATTCTCAAAATGAGTCTGCGTGTGGTGGCGAATCTATGTGGTACTGAGATTTTAAATATTTCTTGTTTCCTTTCTGTTTTCACTTGAAATAAACATATTTGAATAAGTAAGTGTTACTTTAAGATTTTCATATTATCTCTTTTAAATTTCCATTTTGAACATTGAAAATTCAAAGATGTTGGTTTCAAGACTGTGCCAAAAGAAGAAGTGAAGGATGGAATCTGACTGCTAAATAATGGTGATTAATGGTGATTAATGTGGAGAAGTGTTGCACTCCCCATTTAATTTTAGCAGTGATTCCATTTCTAGTAAGGAGACGAGAATGGCATGCACAGTAGAATCCTTTGGATTAGCAGAATGATTTCCCTTGATCCAGGCATTTCTTACAAAATCTAAGAGAAAGAGCTCTATATTAAAGAGTAAAATAGAAACAGTCTGTTATTAAACTCAGAAAAAGAATCACATAAATAAAAAGAAACGTAGTCTAATAGCAATTGATCAAAAGTAGGAGAAATTGAAGTCAATCGACAATTTAAACAAAATATGAGATTTGTGGTGTTTTTTCAGTTGTTTTCAGTTTTGTCTTATTCAAGTAGTGCTTCATTAATGTTTCGTTAGAAAGAACCAGTATATGAATTTGAATTACTATGCAACAAATTTGATACCTATATTCTTGCCATGTTTAGCTGTATTGTTACCATGTTTTCTCTTTTTCTATATTCTATATAAGTGATGTCTCACTGAAGTATTACCATTTATAAAAGCTTTTTGGGTTTAAGTCAACTTTTTTGTTCTTATTTTCATGGTTACTGTTTCCACACCTAACCTAGTGGAAATTTTCCACCTAGTGGAAATTTAATACAAACTAAGAGTATGACAGGGACAGGCAAGCTGAAAGGATAGTGATCAGAAAAGGCATGTAATAGTAGACAGAAAGTAAAGATAAATGCATAGGTTCTTAGTTCAGTCTTCATGTGTTTCGATTACATTGGAAGGAATGGGATTTAAACCTCTACCAGAAACAACAAATCATAAACATTCAGGCTGACGTAAGTTGTCATGGTAATCTCCCAATATTTGTAGATGAGCCTCCAGCTGATGCACAGACCAGCATACAGGCAGTAGTAATTCATATTGTTGTATATAAAAGGGTCTTGCCAAACCTTAGGGAACATGTCTTCACTAGGTTTTGACAGAAATTCTCTCTCTTTTATCAATGAAATCTCCTCTTTAGGATGCACTCCATCTTCCGCTGTATAGACTATGCGGCTCTTTCATCATGCTTTAGTAGTCTGTGGGAGTTTGTTTCCTTTTATGACTCTTACAGAGATAGCAGCCACCACTGTTAGAACCGATAGTCTCTCTTTCTTGGGGAAGAGATGGTGTTATTTGTAAACTGTGTGTTTGGGTAGGTAATTGCAGAATGCTTAGTTTTGTTTCTGGTGGTCTCTCTGCCCTGCTGGTGACAAACATTAACAGAATTTCCAGCCAGACAGAAAGGAAAATGCCATGTTTCTTTCTAACTCTCTCAGAATATATTGGACAAGATAAATGTAAGAATACTGTGTATAAGTGCTGCTTCCATATCTTAGAGATAAAGTGTTTCTGTGCCAAAACATTATTCAAATATGATGAAAATTGTCTCAAAAGATATTGTAGGTGGTGGAGAGACTGATAGTCCTATTCACAATACTTCAATCTCCCTACCAAATACAGTTTAAAAATAACATGACATTGGTTTGACATAAATTGCTTCAGACTATACATTTGTCATTTCTATTCCTGAACAGAAACCAGGCATTATGGGCTGACATGCATTTCATTCAAGTATGTGTGAGAAACTTAGATTGAAAATAAATGAAACAGTCAATACTAGTGATGTGATTAATATAGGGTCTGTCTTGGGTTGACTTTACAAGTGTGCAAGAAATTACTTGTTGGACATCAGAGTATTTTCATTGTACAACAGCTAGGGGATTATGGCTATGAAAAGCACTTTCAACCCCACTGAATCTGACTGAGACAGCACATTTAAGAAACATTTGTGTTTACAGTGGAAGTGGGCATGTTCCTTTATTTTTCTGATTGAATGTTTATAAACAGCAGTCAAAGAAGGGGCTTAAGTTGGCTTTGTAACTGTTCCTGCTGCTTGTATTAACTGTTACAATGCACTGAAAGCAACTTAAACTGAGCTCTAAGAAAGGATTAAAGCATGTCTCTGTGAAAAACCGGCATGGATGACCCCTGTTAATACTTACACAGATTTCATAGGTTCTTTACATCAGATAACTAATAAAGTGCTCATTTTCTATGACTGTGAGCAAATTAATCTACAAAGTGTGGAGGAATCACATAAAAGCATGAAACATTAAGTAAATTCTGCATTATACTGCAGAAGACACATTATGAAATGATTCTTATGAATGTCAATGCTAGGATCTTTTTTTCATAACCTAATCCTTTGCAGAATACTTATAAATGTTGAGGGCATTATAATTCCCCTTCTTGCGAAAGGAGAGATTAGTAACATTAAGTTTAGATTTAACTAGCCTTATTTGCACTTATAAATACATTCTGGAATATAGGTCTAAACAGTCATCACTTTCACATGTATCAGTTTAGCATTCTTGTTGAGAAAAGCAGCCTTAGGATTTTGCTCTGATCATAGCATTGTTTCGAGATGAGAACATATTTTACCATAAGAAAAACTCCTGCTATCTTGAATAAGAAAAACTAGTAGGGTGGAAGATAACATTTCCCAGAAGAAACTTTGATCAAAATCCTAGAATAAAGAAAATCAGCAGGGTAAATGTAACGGTGAACTGGGGCAATATCCAGATAATAACTGTAAATGTTTACAACTTTACCATATGAGTTGGCTTTGAGCTCTGTATTTACGTGTATGATTTGCAAGAATGAAAATTCAATCAGAAAACAGGAATGGTGGCATTCATGTTGCTTAGCTTTTGATGAAGTATCTTCACTTCATTTTCTCACTGGGGTCTTCCTTTGTAGCCAGTGAAAAGAAATAGGAACCTTTATGTCCTAGACATGTAGGATGTAAAGTCAGTTCATTTAAAAATGTCTGCTGTTAAAATGGGTGTTTGGGATGAAATAAATTTACATGTAATTTACATTCAGATACAGAGCTCTGGAACTTGAGGGCCAAGCAAATGAGGAAGTAGATGAAGGTCCATCCATGGGGCTGTTCAGGGTGAATCAGTAAGCTCTATGCATTATAATTACCTCTGTTAAGAAAAAAAAGAGGGCAATTGTCATATGTGATTCCCTTCTGAGGGGAACAGAGGGCCCAATGTGCCAACCAGACTCATCCCACAGAGAAGTCTGCTGCCTCCCTGAGGCCCAGGTTAGAGATATTTCTAGGAAACTTACTGGTCTGATACAACTCTCTGATTATTACCTGGGGCAATTATTTCAAGGATCAGGAGTCTGGGTAGTGTTTTCTTAAATCCCATCAATGGCAGGGAAGAATACTGAAAGAAACTGGAAAACTTATCTGATTAAAATGTGGCTCGGAGGATGGTGTCATTGATGGAATTTTGAGTTTTAGGATCACGGGAAGGTTTACATGACACTGGGCCTGCTGGTGACAGAGTTCAGTTGTCTCAAAAGGGGAAAGGGAGTCTTGCTTATGAGTTGGCAGGGTTCATCAAGAGGACTTCAAACTAGATTTGAAGGTGGAAGGCATGGCATGCCAATGTTGAGGGTGAATTTGACAGCCCAGCTCAAGGGCATCTATACCAATGCATGAAGCATGGACAGTAAACAAGCAGAGAGCTGGAAGCCATTGTGCAGCAAGATTACTATGACTTAGTCACATTCACACAAACAAGGTGGGGTGACTCTCAGGATTGGAGTGCTGCAATGGATGGCTATAAGCTCTTCAGAAGAGATAGGCAAGTAAGGAGAGGTTGTGGGGTGGCTTTGTATGTTACTGTACACAGTTCAACGATTGTGAAGATAAGGATGAGTGCTTACGGATAATGATGAGAGGAAAGGCCAACAAAGCAGATATCCAGCTGGGAGTCTGTTAAAGACAGCCCAACAAGGATAAGGAGGTAGATGAAACATTCTACAAGCATCTGGCAGTCTCACAATCACCAGCCGTTGTTCTCCTGGGGGATTTCAACTTACTTGAACATCTGCTGAAAATACAACACAGTAGAGAGGAAACAGTCTAGCAGGTTTCTGGAGTGTGTGGAAGATAACTTCCTGACACAGTTGGCAAGTGATCCTTGGCTTAGTGACCACGAAATGATAGATTTCTTTGGTTCTTAGTAAAATAAGAAGGGGGGTTAGAAAAATCTTTACCATGGACTCCCAAAGGGCAGACTTTGTCCTGATCAGAACACTGGTTGAGAGATTCCCTTGGGAGACAGTCCTGAAGGGTAAAGGGGTACATGAAGGCTAGGCATTCTTCAAGAAGGAAGTTTTAAAGGCTCAGAGCAGGCTGTCCCATACTCTGTAAGATGAACCAACTGGGAAGACAACTAGCCTGGCTGAACAGGGAGCTTTTGCTGGGACTCAGGGAAAAAAACAATAGTTGGCCACTTTTGGAAGAAGGAGCAAGCAGCTCAGGAAGAATACAGGGATCTCATTAAGTAATGCGGAGAGCGCAAGTGCAGAACAACCAGGGCATAAAAACAAACCAGCATGGGTTCATGAAGGGCGGGTCCTGACTGACCAGCTTGATTTCCCTTTATGACCAGGTGACCCATCTGGTGGATGAGGGAAAGGCTGTGGGTGTTATCTGCCTGGACTTCAGTAAAGCCTTTGGCACTGTCTTCCAAAGCATTCTCCTGGAGAAGCTGGTGAATCATGGCTTAGATAGGTGTACTCTTCACCAGGCGAAAAACTGGCTGTCTAGCTGAGCTCAGAGAATTGTGGTGAATGGATTTAAAAGCAGCTCAGGAAGAATACAGGGATCTCATTAAGTAATGCGGAGAGCAAATTAGAAAGGCAAAAGCCCAGCTAGAACTCAATATGATCACTGTTGTAAGAGAAAACAAAAAAAGTTTTTACAATTCATTAACAATAAAGTAGAGCCAAGGAGAATCTCCATCCATTATTGGACCTGGAGAGTTGGGTGTGTGTGGGCAAATACTGTCACCAAAGATGAGGAAAAGGCTGAGGTACTTAATGATTTTTTGCCTCAGTCTTTAATAGTCATATGAGTTATTACCAGGGTATTCAGCCCCCTGAGCTGGAAGACAGGGATGGAAAGCAAAATAAAGCCCCTCATAAACCAGGAGGAATCTGTTAACATAGGCTATCTGGACACTCACAAGTCTATGAAGATAGGTGGGATCCACCTGGGAGTACTGAAGGAGCTGTCAGAGGAGCTTGCCAAGCCATTCTCTATCATGTTTCAACAGTCCTGGTTAACAGGGGAAGTCCCAGCTGACTAGGGAATTACAGACCTCTCAGTCTGACCTTGGCACCAGGGAAGATTACAGAGCAGTTCACTTTGAGTATGCGATTCAGGCAAGTGCAGAACAACCAGGGCATAAAAACAAACCAGCATGGGTTCATGAAGGGCGGGTCCTGACTGACCAGCTTGATTTCCCTTTATGACCAGGTGACCCATCTGGTGGATGAGGGAAAGGCTGTGGGTGTTATCTGCCTGGACTTCAGTAAAGCCTTTGGCACTGTCTTCCAAAGCATTCTCCTGGAGAAGCTGGTGAATCATGGCTTAGATAGGTGTACTCTTCACCAGGCGAAAAACTGGCTGTCTAGCTGAGCTCAGAGAATTGTGGTGAATGGATTTAAAAGCAGCTAGTGGCTGCCACAAGTGGTGTTCCTCTGGGCTCACTATTGGAGCCAGTCTTGTTTAGTATCTTTATCAATGATCTGGATGAGGGGAATTTGCAGATGACACCAAATTGGGTGGGAGTCTTGATCTGCTTGAGGGAAAGAACATTGTGCAAAGAGACCTGAACAGGCTGCATCGATTGGCAGAGGCCAATTGTAAGAGGGCTAACGGGGACAGGTTCTGGGTCCTACACTTTGATTACAACAATCCCATGCACTGCTACAGGCCTAGGGAGAAGTGGCTGGAAAGCTGCCTGACAGAGAGGGACCTGGAAGTGTTTGTTGACAGTCTGCTCATTGTAAGCTGGCAGCATGCCCAGGTGAAAAAAAGGCCAATAGTGTCCTGGCTTGTATAAGAAATTGTGTGACCAGTAGGACCAGGGAAGTGATTGTGCCCTGTAATTGGTGCTAGGGAGTCCGCACCTTGAATACTGTGTTCGATTTGGTGCTTCTCACTAAAAGAAAGACATTGAGGTGCTGGAACATGTCAAGAGAAGGGCAAACAAGCTGGTAAAGGGGCTGGAGAACAAGCCTTATAAGGACCAGCTGAAGGAATCTAGGTTATTTAGCCTGGAGAAAAGGAGGCTAAGGGAAGACCTTATTGCTCTCTAAAACTCTCTGAACGGAGGTGTTGAGTGTGTGTCTCTTCTCCCAGGAGACTATCAATAGGATGAGAAGAAATGACCTCAAGATGCATCAGCGGAGTTTTAGATTGAGTGTTAGGAAAAATTTCTTTATTGAAAGAGTGGAAGCATTGCAACAGGCTGCCCATCAAAGTGGTGGAGTCATTATTTCTGGAGATGTTCCCAAAACATATAGACGTGTCACTTTAGGACATGATTTAGTAGGAACGATGGTGTTGGGCTGATGGTTGTACTTGATGATCTTAGAGGTCTTTTCAAACCTTAATGATCATATGATTTTATTAGTCTATGTTTCTCTTCCCCACATTTTCCTGCTTTTATATGTTGATTGTCCATAATTCTGCTTGTTCTTGAAAAATATGCAGGCTCATAGGGGAATGGCACTTTTTACTTAATGATTAGAGATGCACACCTCATTCTTGTCTACAAAATGTACATTTACTTAAATGAAAGTGACTAAAACAAGAAACCAAGACATTATCTGGATTATCTGGAATCCAGAATTTCGAGTAAATTTCTTCTACTCTTTTTAAGATCAGCCTGAAATGAATGTAATAGGAGTTTTCAGGGTAAGTCCATAACAGGACTAAAGTTTGTTGCCTCCTTGCTGTAGACAATGAATTGTTGGAACCCTTGCAGTAAGACCTCATATAGGACAATATGCAGCAGTCTTACCACAAAGTAGCTTACTTAGGGCAGCCTATTTTCCATGTGCCTTGGCTTTCCCAGTAATACAGACTATCAGGTGAGGCAGAGCAGGACAGTTCCCATTCTCAACCCAAAGAGCTTCTGGAGAAAATATGAGTTGGAGCTCTTTAGACAGCATGGAAAGATGTTGAAAGAAAAGATCATATTTGATGGACATTATCTAGGCAGAGGTGGCTCCAAAAAAAGGGAGCTAGGAATCACATATTTATTCTCTGCTCAGTTACTTACACTATGATTTTGATCCATAATTTTTCCTAAATTGATTCAGCTGGCCAGACCAGGGCAAATTCTACTGCTGCAGGATTTCTGTCTCCACAGGTTTAGAAATTATAGACTTCTGTAATGTGGATTCTTACTACCACCCCATCCCACGGGAACCATCTAAAATAGGCTGTGAGATCTCAGAAGAAACTCTTTCTCTCCATCGCTCAGGAGGGGAACATGTATACCGGTATTGTTAATGACTGTACACTTATCCTTCCCCTCTCTGGCAGTTTCTAGGAATTCATCTACCTTGATTTTGAATAACTATAAGCTATAAGCATATGTCTTCACACTCCCTGATTCACTGCTTACTTCCAGGTAGAAGAAAGTGTCAGATCAGGCAGATTTTAGCTGCGGGAAAATCTTCTCCAGATCTCTGGAGCCCTTACAGAGGAGAAACTTATGCACCTTTGAGTATTATAAAGAAAAGGAAAGGTTTTTGACTATGAATTCATCAGCTGTTGCTTAAATAGAAGCAGAGAATGCTATTTTCTTGGTTCTTAATATGCACATTTACAAGCTCATTAGTAAATGTTCTCATCTCATCCAAACATGCTTTTCAGTACCTCATATTACAAAGCTAGTACAAGTCCTCAAGTTTCTCTTTTTCATTCTTTTAATCATTTACCTTCCTGATGGCACAAAATATTCTTGTGAGGATGTTAAAATCATAACTAGGCCAGTTTCGTTGAAAGAAAACAGCTTTTATGTGTATTTCTTGTAATGAAATATACAGAAAATAATCTTGCACACTATCAGCATGTGTATGTATATTTGTGTTCATAAATTTCATTGCAAGGGTACACATATATACAATTTTTTATGTATATAATAAGTGTATACTATCTAATCATAACAAGAGCAAACACAGGTTGAAAAGAACCAAGTGCTTGATCAATGAAAATGAACAAGTCTCCGGAAAGTCAGAAGGCTGTGCTGCTTTCCAGATACAAATGTTCAAAGTGAAGTATTGGATTTGATCATAGCCGAGATGGACAGAGTTTCCTTAAGACTCTGAGCTGTACATGGTTTTATACAGGAACCCCTTGGATGCGCATGGGTCCCAGTGACATTTAAAGTCTGAAGTTTTATTTTACTTCTCTTTGAAGAGTTTCATTTTTTGTCTTGTTCTTTTTTTTTTTTTTTTTTCCTTGTTAGGTAGGCGATGGAGGCTTCTGAATGAAAAGGATGACTCTACTGAGGTAGCTGTTAGATGAAAGCAGACTTCTATTTCAACTTGTACAACGATGCTTTCAGGGGTGGGAGAAGCGATTCTCAAAGGCATAAATGGGAAATATGCAGAAACTTCTATTGACTTCCATTTTGTGCTTAACAGCCTTTGATGACCTTTTTTATTAAGTTTAGGTATCTGTATATGTTAATAAATAATCTATAAAAAGAATACAAAACAACAGTCTACAGAAGGAATTTTTAATAATGACATATAATGACATGTTTTGCTGAAAGGTAAAAAACCCCAGCAGTGTTATAATATCTGTGCTGAGAAGAAATAAATAAACTTCAACCCAGAAAATCAAGCAGTAGAAGCATGTTTGCTAGCTGCTCATCCCTAATATTTAAAAACCATAAAGGATGAGTAAAATACATTAGGACTAGTCAGTTTAAGGACTGAGTGTAACTCCTTTTATAAGGTACTTTCTTCATGTAGCAGATAAGTGTAAAATAATATTCTCTGCATACCTGCATCAGTACTAATTATTGTTTACATAACATCTAGATAATTTAAAACTTTATACGCATCAGCTTGTGGAATGTGGCATGTTTTGGTTTATGGTTTGATATGTTTTGATATGTGCTTTTCAATCAATAGTGAAGAGTTTGAAAAAAAAAAAAAGGAAACCATGCCAGGTTGTAGAAATATATCTGTTTTAATATGACTTGGAAAGACACTGTCACTTGCTTCATAGGATCTCTGAATTTCCTCTAATGAAAAATTCTACATTCCGATATTACATAAATCAGATATATCAAACTTCTCAGGGTGTGGACTAAGGGAGAATCCTTCCAAGAAAAGCCATTAGAAATGTAATAAGAGAAAGCCCCTCCTACTTCTGTTCTACAAGAAACTACAGCCGTTCTAAAACCAAAAAGAAAAACCAGGAAACAAATAACTCACCCTCAAGTGAGCGCATGTAGTGCATGATCGTTTGTAAGAAAAAAAGTGTAAATTTACATTATGATAACCTGTAAAACAACAGAAACAAAGGAATTTATAGAAAACATGTTATTATCCTTGCGATTAATTTTGCATTTGTTTCCCTCAGTTGTAACCCTACACAGAATCATAGAATCATACAATGTCTCATGTGTGCAGTGTGTGCTGGAAGGATGTTTGTGTGTTGGTTTGTTGAGGACAGCCATGTGTTATGAGCAGCCTGAGGTTTTAGTGTTGATCCTTTGTCCTACTTGTACCATCATTTCATGGGGGGAAAATGAAAGCTCGTTAGCACTAGTGGGCCATTTATATTTTTCATGCTTTTTAGCTTAGAGCAGCCCAATCTCAGAGATCTTATTTGTTACGGATATTTATATTATTCTGCACCATGATAGTCACATTTTATCACAATACTTCCTTCAAACATAAGGGTAGGTTATAAGATTTCTTCCCACACATTTTTGGTAATAAGTTCGCAAACAACTGTTATAAAACACTTTCTTTATGCAGCAAATAAACAGTAAAATAATATTCACTGCATAATTCCATTTGTACTAAATATTCTTTATGTAGCATCTAGATCATTTAAAAATATAGAGATATCAGCTTGCAGTTCCATGAAACAGTTGAATTCACAACTTCTTTATGCTTTGTCTTATTTTATTCCATGGCTGCAGGCCTCCATATTAGCAGCTTTTCCCTCTTTCTTTGAGCCTAACTTTATTTTATTAGCAACTTTCCCTCCTTTCATTCAGTCTTATTTTATTTTTCTCTTCTCCATCCAATTTTGCATTATGGAGAAAAAATCTGTGAGCTTTTGCTGACATACAGAAGCTGTACGGCAGAAGTAGTTGACCCAGTAGTGGTAATCGTGCACAGAAATAGAAGAACTGCAGGGTGAAGTTTTTGATCCATAGCATGGAGCTGTGCAATGATCAATTGCCTGTCCAAATCTGCTCCGTACTTATTATTTTTATGGAAATGTATCATCCCAGCTTCTGTTAGGTATTCTCAGCTTCACTCTGTCTCCTCCCCTTGATGTTCCAAGTACTTCTGTGAGATTTAATAAAATACCCTGAAAAACAAACATGGGTGCCTTTCAAATACTGGATTTTATTTTGATCGCGGTTGGAAATTCAAAGCTCCAACTCCATTTTCTCAGAACTAGTATTAGAAAATGCAGATTGCAGAGAGCTTAATGGAACTGCCCTACTTTCTAGAGTCATTTGTTTTGATGAGAGCCTGAGTGTAAATTTTGTGCAGAACATGGACAGCTATTATGCAGTTAATTATGCACAAAGTAAACATGTACAATTGCAAACAGCAGAATGCCACCTAATAATGGATAAGCTGAGATTTATGGTATGCACACCCAATCTGTAAAGGCTTCTACTCATGAATCTAAAATGAATGGAACATTACCTAAATGATCCAGAATGAAGGATTTAACATATCGCTCTACCCTTATTGCTACTTATTTCCTGTCAGGAGATTTTTCATTTAGCTTTAATTTATTGCACATAAACACCATGCAAATGATTTGGTCATATTTAAAAACATATGGCTTGTGCTTCTGATTACTGGTTAGGCATTTTGTTATCAATTACTTGTTAAAGTAATCGCTTCTTTAATTACACTGGTCAGCAGATAATGACTTTGCCTTCATTTACTTGAAGACTAACTATAGCAAAATTAGTAGTAATATGAATGTCCCTAGAAAAACAGGGCACATCCTTTTTAGACATATTCATTATCTTGCAGTTTCTCAATAGATATTTTTATAAATGTGATTACAGTATACATTTATTCTTACTTCAGGTTTTCTGTTCCGAAGCCTGATCTAAGCACAGATGTGACGAGCAGAGTTCCAACTGCATCAGAGCCCACTAATGGGAGCCTTGGCTCGCACACCACAACTAGCCCTCATCATCTCCACTGTATCTTTTCTGCAAGGAGAGATGGGCTTAAAAAATTTGTAACTAATTGCCAAGCAGCAAGCAACCCTTTTGAAATGCTAGAGCAGTCTGTCAGTAAAAGACAGCTGTTATTGTCTCTTTCTGAAGTTGGATTTCTAGTTTATCCCTTTTTTGAGGGGAATACCAGCAAGCAAGTCCTCAAAACTTAAGACATCTTTTGTAGCTTTGCAATAACAAAGTTCTGTGACACTGGGGACAGAACAGATTGCATGTTTGAGTTGGTCACCACATAAATGTAAATATTACTATGGCTTTATGTATTTGTTTCCTTAGATCTGGATTATCATTAATTGCATGTAATGTCTCACTGTAATCAGGTTTTTGTTTTCTTTACATTTGCTTCCCATCTTTATTCTTTTCTTTGCTGGTGGCTAGGTCTTGTCAACAGATTCCAGAGGCTCAATTCATTTTACAATTATTTTTGCCTGGGCATTAATAAATGAATAAGACAAAAGAAGTGGGAAATATCTATTTAACTGCTCTCATGCTCCCAGACATGGTTTTGGCATCCAATAGAAATTTCAGCGGTAACGTTGGGGTAGAATTTGGAGAATAACATACCAGGGAGCTCGCAAATCCCTACCTATAATGGGTACCTGCTGCAACAATTCTGCCTTGTACAGTGCTCCAACAGTATCCCTGCAAGACTGGCATCCTCAGGCACTTCAATGCGCCCACAGGCTAAATCACAGACCCTTCAAAACACCTTCAGTTTCAGGCAGTGAAGCACCAATAGGCTGCAACACCAGTAGGCTGCAACACAGATTTTCCAGTATTCTAGATGCATTCAATTGAAAACATATAGAGTTGATAAGAATGATTAAGGGACCAAAGACCAGAGAAAGATGAATATTAAGTGTTGGGTACTGTGGATGCAGCTAAGTCAAACCATTTGCACAGAGAATGGTCCCTGACTGTTTTATTTAATAGCAAAGATTGGAATTCCATGGAGAGAGATGGAAATGCATCATACTGTGAGATATACTTGTCTATAGATGGATGGTGTACTCATCAAATACAATTATTAGATTTGTCCTCCGTTTTTCTGATGCTTAGACAAAGAAAAACATTTCCCCTGAAACAAACTGAGGATTAATTAAAACAGTCTGTTCTATGCAGCATATTCTCCTTATATACCACTGTAATTCTACTACAAAAGGGATGCTATAATTATATTACCAGGTTGAAGTAACAGGTGTGCTGAACTTTGTAATTCTCTTCATATAGATCACATTGGGAAATTAATTTGTAACAGTGAAGGAAGAACCATAGTGATGCTGAGATACGTTGCTTTTGGCACACATGCAGTCTAGTTCAAAGCTAGCTTGTATTGCTTTGCCTTTAACTCCAATTCTGACGTGCTCGGATACTTAGCATTGCTGATATTTGAAATAATTAGGCACTGTTGGCTTTCCAAATTATGTTATGATAGTCTGTACCCCTGTAGGTAGAGGGGGCTGATGCTATACAGCTACCATTTACTTCAAACTGTGTAGTCCTCCTTCCACAGAACGTTATATCTGACACCCCCCCCCCTCAAAAAAAACACAACCCCCCTCACAATCCCCCCAAAAAACCCAAACAAATATTCAGTTATAAAATTAGCAATAAGGCACATTGTGCGAAATTACAGAGAATTGAAATTAACTTAACTGGAAAACTAGCAACCACAGGAAAAAGAAACAAGCTCAAAGGTAAGGAATTACGTATGTCTCTGTTCTGGGCCATTAAAGGCTACAGGCAGTAAATTATGTACTGCATTGTGTCATTTACTTTTACTGTTTTCATAGTCCTGCCTCTTTTTCTTGCGCTTTTACTGAATTCATCCCGTCACCTTCATTAATGTCTCATTTTCTTACGATTTTTAAAGGAGAAGGGGGAGCACCACTTTCATCTTTCAGGGATAGTAGATTTTCTTTTTTTTTTTCCCCCCAGTTGTTTCTCTCTAATTAAATCTAACAATTTGATTGTTCTTTACCAGCATTTTTGTTTGTATATCTATTTAAAGATTTTTTACCTCTTCCATTACAATTTTATCTTTGATTGCTATTCCTTTTGTCTGAATCAGTCTGCTTTCACATCAGATCTCTTGTTGTCATTATAGCCTGCTGTGTGAATCGGGTAAGCCTGGTCTTGATTATGTTTACTGGGTTTTGAGCAAAACAAGAAACCTGAAAGAATCAACTTGGAGACTGGCTTGTGAAAGAATCGGCCCTTGTCAACCTACAGTACAGAAAAGAGCAGAGAATTTTGCACTTAAATTGAAAGTGTCTTATTGAAGTCTCTTGCTGAGAAGAAACCATCTCATGTTGTTAGTTTGATCTTAATGGTTTTCATCTGTCTGATGTACTTCTCGGACAGAATGTTATACCTACTTTGCATAGAGGTAAATGACAGCATGCTGCCCAAGGCAAAGGGGAGCCAGTCCCTTACTCTTTATAAAAGAGCTGTGGAAGCAGAGCAGTCACCTGAGCTAGGCTTAAACTGACATTGCAGCAGCCAGGCTGACAGGAGGCACAGCTGCAGCATGCCTCTGGGGCTGGAGGGACCTCTGACTTTAGCGGAGGCTTTGCAGCTGCAGCAATTACTGCCACGCATCCAACTGGGTGCAAGGGTGACTGCTTCCAGCCTGAAGCCTACAAACAAGCATCCTCAGTTAATGATGGATAGAGGAAGAGGAGATCAGAGGGATTATTGAGTGTGAAGTCAGTGCTATGGCCAGTTAATAGTAATACTGTTTCTTCTTATGCCCATGAATGTATTACAGAAGTATTGGCAAATTTTACACAGCCTGTAGGGAAATGGGTGCTTGACACGGAATAAGAAAGGCTCTTTTCTTTCAGCTCTTCATTTGAAGCCTGCTCAGACTAGAAATAATGAAACTGTACCAGATGATGGTCTCTTTGATGCTAATCAATAGTCTTGAAGTATTTATTTGTTGGCAGGAGTCTGCATCATAAAAATTCCCCTTTAGCAGTAGAATTGCTTGTGTTTTAACAAATCATATCTAGGGCTTGGATAATCTTGGTGAGTTGCAACAATGAATGACTCCATGTTTCTGAGTCCTTTTTCTTCCTTCTTCATCCCCTGATGGCTTAGCTGTGGTCTGGAATATTTCTTTGACTCAGACTGGACTATGATTGCCTCCCTGCTATGAAAAAGAGGTGTCTAGCAGTGGTGAAAAGGAGGGGAAATGTATCTGTACAATGAGAGGTTGTAATATCTGTATTGAGCTCCTAGAGCTGTAGTAGACTTGGTGTTGGCCCGAATATGACCAAGTAATAAATGTGGAAGAAGGCACATAGTTGGTTAGGCATGAACTTTCTTGCACTGTAGCTCGTGTTAAATTGTGCTACGGGGCAAAGATGTTTTCTTCCCTTTATCTGACATTCCCCTTGTGAATTCTGGGAGGTCAGCTTTGGACTTGAATGAACAGTAGCTTTTATTTGCTTGTAACTTCTGGTAGTTTCACCATCTGGCATGAATTGTACTGCACTGAACATGTTCTGTCTTATCAAATTCTATTATCACTTTGTGCTTATCGTGAATTTTATCATTTTGCAACTGCCTGTGTAAAAATAAGTAAAGCAAGGAAATAAAACTATTAGTGGTTTGAAAACCCTTTAAAATCTTGTTGCAGCCATTCCTGAAAACACCTGAGGCCTGAATCTTTGTCTCAAATACAGATAACTTTAATGTTCTTTTTGTTGTCTGTTTAGTTTTATTGCTGTATAGTGTTATTTTACAACAAATTGAGTATGTGTGGTTTTACCAAGCAGTTTATCCCTTTTATTTTGCTTCCGCTTATTTGTCTCTAGTTCTAAAATACCATTTATTTCATGCATTTTCTCTCTGGTTTTTTCTGGTTTAATTTGACTAATATCACATTGCATTTTGTTGCCTGAATTCTTTGTTATTTTTAGGGGAGTGTACTTAAATTTTTGAAGCTGGTTTAAGTGCACTTTAAGTGCACTTTTCATTTACCTTTTATTTTAAAGTCACATTTCTGTTATTTTCTTCCCTCTCCTTCTGTGTTGTGCATTTTTCTTTTTGTTCTTAAGTATCCTCCATTTGTAGTGCAGAACTGAAGTACTGACTGCTTTCTTTTTCGCTCCTGTTATCTACCCCAGTCACAGTAGGTCGATTTATTTACTTTTTGCATGTTTTTTTTCTTCGGGATAATATCCTTTACACTGTATTAGATAAGAGTCTGAACATCATGAAAATAACAAACAGAAGGGATTCCACTCACAGCTCTAAAGTATTTGGGAAAACTATTTTCAAAGGCGCTTTTGCAAACTATTATTTGTGACAGGTTAAATCTTTGAAGTATCTTAAATCTGGTGGCTTTAAGTTTTATCTCTCACTTCTAGTTCCACCTTCTGAGGCCTTTTTGGCTTTCACATAGATGTTATATACCAATAAATACAAAAGTCTAACTCCTCGTGGGAAAAAAACCCTGCCCTTTGTCAACATCTATGAATGACAAGTGCCTGATCTGACCTGATGATCAAATTTCAAATGATAAGCACAGAACAAGTCAACAAGAGTTGTCCATGATGCCAGGACAAAGGTAATAACTGAATATTTTTTCTTTCATCAGATACTGAATGATGAAGTTATTGTGTTCAAAGTGTTTTGACTCACAACACCACATCATCTTGTTCTGCCTGGTGAATTCAGAAATAGAGCAGTCTTGGGGATTCTCACTGAACTAATTCCTCAGAATAAAGCTGATCTTAACTACAAATATTTTTTTAGAAGGTCCACTTTTTTTCTGAGAAACTGCAGAATAAAAATCAAAGTAACTAAATCGAAATTTGGTGAACTGTCTGCCAGATCCAGATTTCAGTTACTTTGGCTAAAACACAGAAATACCTGGACTTACACTGACAATAGAGTGACTATGACCAAAATGTATCCACCCATGAATGTGAATGGCAGACTGCCTAGTTGTAGTTAAATCTTGTAAGAACTTATAATAATATTGTACTCTTTTCTAGAGCAAAATGTAGAGTGTAGCAAAGTAAGTAAACCTGGATAACTCTGAGTCTTTATTAATTAAACAATGTGAATTGTTATTAGTTCCTTCTGTTTAAAAGGACTTTGAAAGAGTCCTTGATTTCTGCTACTCTGTAGTTGAACATCTAATGCCTAGTCAGAAAACAGGAGAGCCATTAGATGCTGAGCCTTGTATTTCTCCAGGTAAAATTATTTCTGAACAAAGATGTGACTTTATTAGTTTTGAACCATGAGAAAAAAAAAAATTAGTCTTACAGTGTAAGAAGGGGAACCTGTTTTTATTTCACAATGAGCTCTATGTTTGCTTGGAGGGTTTTTGGTTTGTGTTTTTGAATAACTTGTAGAATCCGAAATTCCCTGATCAGACTGCCTTTCCAAAATCAGTATCAAAGGGCTCTAAGTAAAATGAAGGCATTGCTTACTAGAGATCTGGCTACCCATAAAACTACAACCAGGTTTTAATTTGAATTTGGAACATAAGAAACATGGATAAAGTGACAACCACTGGAAGTGTGGAAATACTCATATCATAATAAAGCCAGAAGACTGAAAGAATTGTCTTGGAGGCGTTAATGCTTATGCCAGACAAGACATTCTTAGAATAAGCATTTCTGCACTGTAAGAGCACAATTTTGTTTTCATAGCAGGACATGAAGGGTTAGTAAATAACAAGATTTATACACAGATCCCCTGAGTACTGGGTTGGACAATCACATTATTGATTGGCCTCCATGATGGCACTAAACCTGAACCTCCTTAATATCATCATCTTTAATCATCTCTTGATTAGACACTCTAAAGCACCACTGCCGTGATCAGGTAGCAAGAGAGAGCTCTGATTGAGCAAATCACTTTGAAAATGGTCCCCAGAGAAGAATTTTATTTTCCAGGCCAGAATTATCATCTCTGTACCTTTGAATCTATACTAATCACATAATGAAAGAGAAAAAAATATTTCTCATGCTGACATAAAACACCTGCTTCCTCCCTTACCTCTGGGTTGAGATTATCAAATTATGTGCTTAGTATTACACAGCTCTTCTGCAGCAAGCAAAATGGACTGATAGTAGACAAACATTTTTAATTCTTATATTATCTGTTGTATAACTATTGACATATATAATTATTTAGCATCATATTTGAAAATGATTTTAGAACTCCAGATAACAAGAGATAATTAGTGTCCATTTACAGAAAAGTAAATCCCCTGCCCACTTTCCACAACTGAAACTAATAATATTTCAGCAGCTCTCATTTTAACAGATTCTGTTTGTGCCTAGAGCTGCAAATCAATGATATCCCAGTCTGTGATGCTACACTGGAGAAAAACAACAAAACCTCTCTATTTAATTCAACAAATCAAATTCCGTACTCAGCTGTTGATGACAATCAAGAAAGCTGATAATTTTATTTTGCTTAAGCTAGATTATACCACTGTTAGGCTATAATATATCAGAGAGAGTATGCTCAGGGAACTGAGATGAAACCATTGAGAGCCCTCACAGGCTGAGGTTGGTATTGTAGATAAGTTTCACAAGCTTCATCCCATCAGCACACTGCTGCATATTATGTCTCTCTTTGAAATGTTAAAGGGGTAGAATATCAAGCCAGTTGTGACTGGAGCTTCCCTGTTTAATAGCCCAGGTCCTTCTGTTCAGGTTTCCTTGGTAATTCCTATAATAAAAAAATTTCTAAAAAAGGCAGATACTTTAAAAAGAACTTAAGTACCTACAACTCAGTATCTGGCCTTTCCCTAAGAGTTAATGTTTTCTGGAATATTTTACATGGTACTTGGCATTATTTTCCTGGTGCCTTCCCTAAATTTCCTTACAGTCCTGATTGTGGTTTGAGCTTACTTACTGGGTAACAAGAGGCTGTATAATGCTTTATAAACATTTATTATAGGAATGGAATAACCTCTAGCAGAGCATTAGCATTGGGCTTGGCAGATCTACATAGAATGCAATCATGGTTACCAAGCAGGCAGTCTCAGTGTGAAGCCAGTGTCAATGCAACTAGGCAACACCCAGGGAGATACACTGGGCCCCGCTCTCTTAAATCCCTGAGCATGGACTGTGTACGGAGTGGAGTACATGGGGATGTCGAGCAAAGGCTGATCTGTGTTGACCTGTTTGGGAAATGTATCCGTCAAAGCTGGAAAGAGACGTGCCTTGAGGTTGCTCAGTGAACCTGTGCTTTTCCACTACAGGAAAATTCAGTCAGCTCAGGCCATTTTCTGATAGATGCTCACACCCAATACTTGCTGTTCCTTAACACAGACACGATCCATTTTTGATCCATACTGAGTAGTCCAGCTTCCTTTTACCTCTTTGCAACATATTGGCATTGCTAATTTTTTTCCGTAGTAATGGCTGAGGAAAGGAAGGACAAATAATCTGATTTTTTTCTACTGGAAGTTCTGGGATAGGAAACTTCTGTGAAGTAGTATGAGACATGGTTATTATTGTCCATCCGTTTCTGCTTGTTGTTCTGGTAACAAAGAAATTTGAACTCTGGTTGCGTTTGCAAAGGCACTATTGAGAAACAGGTGTAAGAATCATCTGTAACCAGTTAGTATGTGAATCCTCTATGGCCAAGTAATCTGATAGATACTCTGTTCCTATATAACAACAAAAATATGTCTATAAGAGGATACAACATACTCAGCTCCGGTTTTGCATTGTGCTTTGCCTTGTATTAGCAGAGTTTCATGGTTAAGTGTCCAGCAGTTTTCCCCTAGGCATTTTATGCTTTATTAATACACACAGATTTCCAATGAAGATTTTAAAAAACCCAAACATATCACAGACAAGACAAGTTTATGATCTCAAAGGTGTGCTTGGAGGCTCAATAAGGAGAAAATATAATCATAGACCCTGAATCCAAGGTTTGTTTCACATCTGCTCCTCTTCATGATGTAGCATTACCTCATAAGGTCATCATGGCAGCCTGAGGACTGCACCTGGACTATTTCATGTCTCCATCCAGCCCATTGCCTCTGACAGAAGGAATGACAGACCAGAAAAAAACACAAACACCATGTCTGAGGAAAATCCTCCAGAAAATTGCTGGTACCCAACCCCTACATCTCAGAGGTGAAAGGGACAGAATAGATACCTCTTGTCTCCTTTTTATAGGTAGGAGAACACGAAATTGCTAATTTAGGGCTGCTATACCAGAGACTTTAACCTCTATGAGAGCAGCTATTGGTCCATGTAGGGAATGTACCCACTGTTGGGGAGGCCCCCTAACTGGCTGTAGGTTTGGTTACAGCAGTTGTGTGGTTCTCTGGATGATGGTTTCAATAAAAAGGAAAGGTTTACAGGCTGTGAGAAGGGAGATGGGCAATTTGCTTAGCTCTGTCTAGCAGGAGAACACATCTTAGTTTGCTCCTACTGAGTGTGCGTTGTGAAGGGATGAAATCAAACACTGCAATTTCCTTTTTGTGTGAGAAGATTGGGGGGGGGAAGGGAGGAGAAGTAGCTATTGAAAAGTATACAAGTTTTAAAAAATTCTGTGAGTGAAAAGTAAGTTCTTTCAGCAAGGAAAAGAATTAGACTATGGTCAGAATGAATTATCTGACATATTTCCTCTCACATTTCCTTCTACAGATGTTTAATACTCAGATTACCTCCAAACCTATTCAGTCTTATACAAATGTAATGCTGTCTTTGGATAAGGGCTTTCGGCAGAATTTTGGAAGAAAAATATTAACATAATAGGGCTTTTGCTTAATATTAGGGAAGCATAACTACTATTGAAATATCAAAATAATATGGTGCAGTGGGAATTTACCAAAAATTATAGAAATGGATTTTTGTATCATATAAAAATGTAGAAAGAACTACTACTATAAGATGATATAATAAAACGTATGATTACCAGTACATTTATGGTGCTCCATATAAGACTTCCTGGTTGGTAATATTAAAATAACATTGATTTATTACTGAATGCTGGATTTGTTCTGGCATCATAGATGTAAGCAGGGATCTGTTTAAAATTTTTGCTGTATACAGATAAACTATTAAACTACCTACAGCTAGTTGGACCCCATTTGTACTGAGTACACACAGGTTTACGGTCTTGTTAAATTATCTTACATTACTTTTGACCTTCAAACTTTTTTCTTGTGGAGACTAATTGACTCTTACTTAAATAGCAATAAAATTACTTTTATGAATGTATAAGAAAGAAAAAAATCTCCTGAAGTTCCCAATTTTCAACAATACCCAGTAGATGTGAATCAAAGAGAAGTCCAAGATATTTTCAAGATTTTGTTAAGTGGGTGAGGAATGCTCAAACTTCATACAGTCTTCTGAGTATCAAAGAGATTTTTCAGAAGTTGGTTCCCTGAATTGAAACATGTTCTCTCATTATGTCACATATATGATCATCCATATGTTGCACAACAGAAAGAGGACAGTATAAATCAGTCAAATTGAGCTCACATTTATTTTTTGGACAAGGGAAAAACCAAGCAAAGCTCAGATATTTGAGACATGTATGTGGAAAAGTTAGATGTTTCCATTCTGTGATTATAGTTTTGCAAATTTATTTTCCATCTCTCTCTTTCTTTTTCCCTTTCTCTATCACTTCTCTTTGTTTTGTTTTGTTTTCTTTCGCCACTCGTTAGTCTAGAATGCAGTTAAGAAAGATGATGCTAGAGCAATAACTATTTGGAGCAACTTAATAATAAAAAAGAGGAAACTAAACAAATGAAAATGGGCTCAAATTTCCCAAGATAAAACACTGTTAGGGAGGAAAAGAAAAAATCTATATAATTTTTTTCTTCTTAATGAATGTTACTCCTGGCTTCTGTTCTGTCTAAGCCATGTCAACCTGCTGAAGCACAGGGCCACCAAAAGAGTTCCTTAGTCCCAGAGCAGTCTATCGCACTGGAAAGCAGAAAAGAAATGATACAGAGAAGACCTCATCACTGAAACCCTTGAACCTAGATACAGTACACAATGTACCATTTTTCTTCTGTTTTATTGGGACTATTCCACTCTCTCCTGTTGATTTGCTTGGAAGCACCAAACAAATAAATATCCACACAATTACTTTAAAGAGTTATGCAGATTTGAACTAAACATCTGGAAAGAAACATAAAATCCAAGGTCTGTGCATTCAGGATGGCTCTCTTACAACATCATAATCTCACAGTTGCCATGCTCTGTGAAGTAGAATGTGATGTGTGAATGGGACTGTAATTTTCTTAGATAGTCAGTAACTGTGCTGTATGAAGCACTTAGGCTTCGTGCTTTCTTTGCAACTCAGAAATACAGTAAAGGATAACAATACCGGATGACTTGTACTGAAATAAATTAGACAGAAACGTATTGTATTGTATTAGTAATGAAATAATTATCATAATATGAACACTATACAAGTTGCACATGGCTATAAATAGGCTAAATGTGAAATTTAGTTTTACTTCTGCATTTTAATAACTTAATGATGCACTTACTAATTTTGGGTACTTTCTGCTTTAGCCTCATTGCTGGTGTTTTTTTATGAAATATCCTTCCTTCAACTCCCCATATAGAAGAATGGATAGAAAAAGAAAACAGATGGAACTATTCTACTTGAAATTGAAATCTATGGTATGAGGATGTTAATGTGTGCTGTTAGGCTAAATCTGTGTCTCTGTCCTGTCATATGAAAAAAAGATGTGTGCTTTTCAAATCCCTGCACCTTAACTCAGCTGGCTAGGAATTTTTGCAGATATTACTTATCTGTGAGTATATATTTGAGATTTTCACTTAATCATTAAGACTATTTATTGCAGCTCATGTGACACAATATTTTTTTAAAGCTCTTGTAAACTTTACCTTTCACTTGTTTTCAAACGACTTTGAAAGCACAATAATCTTTGTAGTCAATGTATGTATAAAATGTGAAGCTTAAATATATTCACCTTCAAGCACAGTGAAATTGATTTACTTTGATGTTTGGCATAAGAAAAAAGTGATTTTTTAAAAAATCCTTTCTTTAGTTGAAAGATTTTACTCAAATTTTCCAGATAATAGTGAAAGAAAGGGAAAAATGTTGCAAATGAGAATTAAATAGAATATTTCCACATTAAATATGAATTTCAATTTATATCTTAATTTTTTAGGAATTAATAACATCTTCTGCTCATGATTTCAATTCATAAATATTCAGAGCAGCAACTGTCTACTCTTTTCTTTATCTTTTCTGTGCTGCTATCTTGATAAGCTAAAGGTATTATGATACTGTTGATCTGGGTCAGTTTTTCGCCATAAACTGAGGATGTTGTGTATGTCTAGCGGGTACAAGCCAGCACTCTTACCAAAGAGGCAGTCTTGGTCACAACAGGGGCTTGTCAGTCCCACACTGCTGACAGAGGAGAAGCCACTAAGGGAACCATGCTGGGACTAAAACTCTGGGAGGAAACAAAGAAAAAGAAAGCTCTACGTGGATTACTCCCCATGGTGCATGGTGCTCCTTGGGGTTTCACACAGATTTGTATATATAACTCAGCATGAATGAGCAGAGTCAGGAAGAGCGGTCAAGAAGGTGGGGCAGCCTCTATTCTTGTTGGCGCACGCTAGTGCAGTGTGGCTGCAGGCAGTGTGGGTGAAAGAGAAATTATTGTTTCAGTTACAGCCTTGTAAATGTTTCTTTCCTTATGCTAGTATTACTGCCAGCATAATCCTAAATTCAAATACTGTCTGTCAGGTTAGGAAAAATGAGAATACTTAGGGTCAAGTATCAATTTTTTAATTTCCCCATTTACTTTAAATAGTGGACTTGAGCCAGCTCTTCCCTAAAAGATGTGGACAACAGAGTAAACCCATATTTCTCCGTTACCCTAGGAGAATCACTAATGTATCTTACAAAAGCCTCTAACTCTATTTTGTAGTTCCATTATTCACTGATCATGCCCAGTGACTTTCTGTCTCACTGCCTTTCCTAAACACTTCAGTATGGCAAATGGAACATTTGTGGAAAGATTTTCACCAGAACATGACACATAATGCAGATCTTAGATAACAAATACGTAGACTTATTTTACCATCTTAACATGACATTAGTGTCTTCTCGTATTTTCCTTCTGTCTGACAAAATAACGAGCTGGAGGTGACCACCATGAGGAAACTTCAGTAGGTTCTAGGTGTGGTGAATATCTTAGAATAAGTAAAGAGGGGGAGGAAGGGATCACAAATAATATTTTTTTCTTAGGACCGATTAAGACAAAATGAAGTATCATTTACTGAATATTTAATAATCAAATGCTCATTTTATAAGTTAATTGTGAGAATCGAATTATTGTATGTGTTGAAGAAGAGAATTCTTTGCCGTATTTTAATAAATATCATAGACCTCAGTAATTATTTCTGTGAATTAACCTATAAGAAAATGCATAATTAAATCAAAGAATTTTAAGAGTAAAAAGAAGAGCAGTTAATGATAGAAACACTTGCAAAGTATTTGAAGAACATTGGAGGAGCTATTGTCAAAGTACTTTCTACTTAACAACTCTACAGCTTGTCTTTTGGTGTATAGCCTTTCCATATCAAATATGCAGAATTACAAGTAATATTAAATTAGGCAAGCTGGACTAATTAATAGATCTAAATCACAGATTGTTTTGCAGAAAGATGTAGGGTAACTACTATAAACAGATCAACCTCTTAGCCCGTTGGGATAAAAAAACCTCACATATACTCCAAGAAAATATTGTATTCTTAAAGGAAATGTACATTTTAACACTTAGTTGTTCTGGCACTTTGTAGTGTGTGTTATGTGCTCTGGGTGAAAAGATAACATTCTGTTCTGCAGAACCCGTTTTCTGAGTCATTAATCAGCCAGAGTCTTTGACTCCTGCAGAGCCTCGACTCCAGTAGTTGTCTTGTCTTCCACAGAGCTGGAAAACAGATGGAGCTCTAGTTAGGGAGTCTGAGCAGCTGAGGAGAACACCCTTGTGACAGGTGAAGAATCCTCAACCTGTCATGTGAAAAGAGGAAAAAAAAGAGTAGGAACATGAATCTCACCCGATAGGGGGGGAAAGAAAAGTATACTGGCATGCTTTACAAGTCATATTTTATGTACTTAAGGAAGGAAAACTTGACAATTTGAGAAAATGCACTAATAAATATGCATACTAACATGCTTGGTAAAACGGTTGAAGAGCATGAGAGAATTTTCAAAAATCTGCAGATCTACTCTAGGTACTGGAAGAAATTTCCTTTTCCAGAATGTAGATCGCTGATTTATACGTGGGCCATTGTACTGCCAGGCAAATGACAGCATTTGAGCCTACAGTCAGTATGCAAAAAGCTGAAACTGCCAGTGATATGTTTCTATGATCTCACATGTTGTTTTTTATATACAGGTTGTTCACCGGCCTCCCTCCACCCTCAATGTACCCAAATGGAATCCTGTGTTTGAGCAGAGAATGCACTGACTGGTGTCTAGCATATACTATATTTTTGTTATTTGCTAAAAATACAGTCTGGAAATATGTGCTATTGAGACATTTTACTATTTGAAAATTCTCCAGGATCTAGCACCATGGCTGTAAATAAAGAATTATAATGTTACCATAATACCGACAACCTTTCATTTAGTACCAAATGTGGGAATTTGTTCTTCAGCTGACACAAATAAGATATAAGGTAGAGGGCCACATGAACTGTTTGATAGTTTTCCCACTGTATGATGTTAGTATTTCACCACAGCCTTTTATGTTTCTGAATATTTGTTTTACTGATATTTGCATGAAAATTCTCACCTACCCACAGTACTTAAAAGGGTGGTTTTCCTAATTAAGTCAGAAAAAGGATGTGAATTTCTGATTCACTTTTAAGTATTTTTAAGGTAGGTTTAAACCTACTTAATTTTTTCTTCTATGGAATTCTCATTTGCTACATCTGCTTTTGAGAATTTTTGTCTTTAATTTTTAACTAATTTACTTAACTCTGAAAGTAGACAGAGAGAAGGAGAAATTGATTACTCTGAGTTTTTATATGCCCAGATACTCAGAATTTCAGTGACAAGCTCCTGACCTGAGACTTGAAGGACGTGTATTCTTTTTCCTACTCCATCACATAATTCCCATCTGGATTTTTGACTAGGTTCCCAAAGAGATTCTTTTATGGAAGTCAGAAAGGTAAGTCATCAGAATGGGACTGAGCTGCTAAAAGAACCTGGCTACTGCAGAGTCAAACGATACCATTAACTTACAGACATATGGCATTCAACTGAAGTCCACACAGCACACTGAATAAAGAGAACGCTGTAGAGTATGGCACCATGGTGTGCACATGCACGATCTTCTGTATCCTCCTGCATGCTGGGTATGACTTCCTAGAGATGCATATGGATGTACTTACCCCTCCAGAACGGAGGTGTCTTACTGAGCCCTACCGGGCAGCTGTGCCTTGACGTTCAGCCATAACAGTGAGGTTGTGATTTGTACTCAGTTCAGCCATCTTGCAGAGCAAGGTCAACCTTCAAAGAGGCCTTTCTGGGATCATGTTCTCAATTGCATTTGTTCCTATTTGCAAAAGCACTAAAGCTGCTTTAGGCAGATTGTGACAGAGATGAAGGGTAAGGAAGTACTGATGGTTCACTTTCAGATCACTTTTTGTATGTTTACTCCAGGATAGTTTACATATTTAAAGAAACATTTCCAGAGGGATGGGAACCCTAGTCTCTCCTTCCTAATTGAATACTTCCACTTGTCCTGTTTTGCCAAGCAGTAACACGTCCTTTGCTTTGTAGTTGATTTGGCAGGGGTGTGTGAATTCCCTCTGGAAATGTAAATGTGCAGTTTCTACAGGTGTTTGAAAGCTGGCATCCTGAATCTAAAGGGAGAATTCATTAGCTTCCTCTCCCACTGCACACACACATTCACATTCTCTGTCAAAGAAGTTCTTATACCATCAGACTGCCTGATGAAGGATTTAAAATGAAGTAAAAGTCATCCCAAGACATGAATTGTTCTTGAAGGAACTGCAGGACTGAACTTACAGTATACAGATGGCACAGTCATGGTTTATAGATCTCGGTTGTGATAATGTGTGAAGCAGGTCTCAAACAGCTCAGCTGGCAGGAGTGGGTATTTTAACCATTCACAAAAAAGCAACGAAAGTACTTAGACTTTATAGACAGGCCTATATTACTAATTCAATCAGATCCAGACCAGAGGACTGGCAATTGTTCATCCTTGCTGTCAAAAGAGTCCCTGCTACAGCTCTGGCCTGAGACATCTCTCATCTCTGCTGTTAATTCTCAAGTGCTGCTGTGGAGCTCAGCATTGTCTAGAAAGCATTCCCATAGGTGTTTTGCATGTGTCCATTCTTCTGTGGAGGCCCAAGGACCTTCAGACCACGAGTACTGCTCATTTGTGACAGCCAAACTCAGGGTCAGATCATGATCTGGAACATATTTTGTTTCCAAGCCTCGTTTACTCATTTGTATTTTCCTGAGCTAATAATGAAATCTGCTTTTGTTTATACCTGCAAACTGAAGCTTTAACATGCTCCTGCATCCACCCTGTAACACAGTTCCAGAGTAACCAGCTGTTGAATATGTATCAGAAGAACTGATCAAAGAAAAATATTAGTGAGGGGAGAAATGGGGGAAAATTAAACTAAAACATAGATTAATATTGGTCTAATCCTGCCAGCAGGAATTATTACTTTTTAGTGTAGTGGGACCTTCTACTGGCAGGTTAGATAATCATTTTTACCAAACCTTAAGCACAAATTCTCCATGAAATTAGTGAACCTATTCAAATCAAAAGGAAAACATGAGAGAAAGATGTAAAGAATTGAATCTAATGCTTAAAAAACCTAGCGTTCACACAAAGATTCCTTTCTGTTCCCTCCATGTTCATTCTATCACTCATGCACAGGGAGTACTAGATTTGGCCATCAACTTTAAGGTGACTCTTTGTAAACAGGAAGAGTCACTCCATGTCAAATCAACACTGTCAGTCAGCACTGGGAGTGGTGATCGGTGAGAAGCTGGATGTGAGCAGGCAATGTGTGCTCCCAGCCCAGAAAGCCAATCTTATCCTGCGCTGCATCAGAAGAAGATTGGCCAGCAGGTCAAGAGAGGTGACTCTTCCCCTCAGCTCCACTCTCATGAGACCCCAACAGGAATACTGTGTCCAGTTCTGGCATCCTCAACATAAGAAGGAGATGGAACAGTTGGAACAGATCCAGACAAGGACTAGNGGGGCCTTGAGCAGCCTGGGCTGCTGGGAGGTGTCCCTGCCCATGGCAGGGGGATTGGAACTAGAATATCTTAAAGGTCTTTTCCAACCCAAACCATTCTATGATTCTAAACGTAGGTTTTTCCCTGTTTTTATTGCTGTGAAATGCATTGTGCTTTAATTTGGGTGTGATCTGTGGCTACACACCTTAACCAGAAAGGTACAAGTTCTTTCTATTATTTACAATATATTTTATCTGTGGTATAAATACCTAAGTGCCTCTACATTTTCTTACCCTGAGGACTTTGAAGTAAGAGTTAGAACTTGTTTCATTGGAACCCATAGTACAACAGCTCAAAGCCTAATGCTCACTGTCACACACAATGGCTCCCATAAGGGGGTGTGGGGGGAGGCAGACCAACAACAGTCCCTTATAAACAACAGCCTTGGGCTCACGGTAAAAAAGAATTTCAGCTCTCAGAAGAAATACATTTCAGGAAAGGCAAAGTATGTGAATTTCAATATCAGCAAATGAATTTGTATTGAGAAGTGTACTTCACATCTCACTCAAAAAAATCTACCGGGAATAGGAAAATGTCTATATACTAAAAAAATAAAAGGTTGAAAAGATAAGGATGAAAGAGAGAAATGTGGCCAAGAGACACACATGAAAAACAAACTGTATCTTGTGGAGTACAGAATAAAAAAAATAATATACTCTGAACACAGAAAAATAATATACTCAATGAGTTCAGAATAGTAAAATAATGCCTGGTACTCTGCAGCTCTTTGGTTGGTTGCACTGTTACAAAGAGCTATACAACTTTTAAGTAAGAATAAGCCTATTATTGCAGTGTTACATTAAGTGGATAAGACTACTACTTAAGGTTTACTTTTGATCTGTGATTTTAATATTTATTCTATGGGACTGAGAAAGTGTTTATACCTGACTATTGGTGTGCTTTGATCTCCTGTAATTCCTGATTTATAGGCCCTGGGAAAACAAAAGTGGGATAAATCATCGAATGATTTTTCATGAGATAATATAATAACTTTTCTAGGCAGTATGTGTTTAATTGAGGATGGTTTTTACATTTCGCTTGTAAAATCAAGAAGTGTATGAGTTTATGCTTGAGTTTTCTGTTAGTATGGCACATATAAGGGTCTTCCACTAGTTTCTGTTGTTCACAGAAATATGATGCAGAATTATATTTTTTACATGCTGTAGGACAGCAGGGTCCTTTTAGTCCTTTACATTTTATTGAAGACTGTGAAGCTCCAGAAAGTGGCAGAAAATTATGGCAGAAAATGTACCTACCTTTACTTTACTGAAGGTGTAAAATGATGAATATTTATATTGTATGCCTTACTTGACCTATATTTTGACTTCCCTATAAACTAAAGATAAGTTTATATAGGACTTTCTCTGTTCCAGTCAACGGTTTGGCAAAAAGAGGAAGAGAAATGAGAGGGTTAAACTGATACTAGTGAATGATTAGAGTTACTCTTTTAAAATATGGGGATATCTGCCTATGAAATTTTTTTTTGGTCACGTACAGCCAGAAAAATTCAGCCCCAAAGGAAATTTATTACTTATTTTAGTTTGAGTGAATGATGATTTCTTAGTATCACAGTTGCTTTTTTTTCTAATGCATCTCTTAACTGTGAGAAGCAGATATTCTCCCTCTGGTGTAAAACTGATAGGCTATAAATCTATTTAATATCTTGCAGTTATGTGGGACTCTAGCTGAGAATTTCACCAATACAAATGATACTCCAGATCACATTCTATGTTTTCTCATACCCACTCAAATATCAAATTTCAGTGTCAACCATATTTTATTGAACACACCACTGGATGAACTCAGAAATAGAAAATATGATCCAGTTCAAATATAGTGGATACTTTGCATGCTGTTATCTCCCTGCTTATCCAATATTATATCTTTCTCCTTACAATGTGGTTAGAACAATGGTTACTATCTGCTAGGATAAGATATTTCTTTTTTGTATTATTTTAATTTCAGCTTCGTGGTGTCTGCATTGGCAAATGTACATTAATACAGACATGCTGCCCCCCCCTCCCCCCCGGAAAACACATTTTTCCTCTGATGTAAAACTGCTTTTCAATGCTTTTTTGCAAGTGGGCTAGAGATCAGTAATACATCTATAAATTAAAGACTTGTTTTGTAAATGGCAGCTTGAAGGTACAGAGCTGGAGGCCTCTCAAGTAAGAAAAAGAGAAAAATACAATCTCTTAAATCATACAAGGAGGTCAGGAAGAAATTCAAATTAACAGAATTTATTTGACTGTGATTTTCTTTCCATTAAGAATTAGCACCAAGGAAGCAAGGATCTTTCTTACACTGTAAGTGTCTTTGACATAAGCCTGACACTGGTTATCCTTAGTGTAGCAATACAAAATCAGGTGAGCAAGAGTTTCTGCAGAGGTGGACTCGTATTTCGGACATCTGGATTGTTTTTGCTCAGTCATTGACTTAATTTGTGACTTCAGTTGAGCCACTATTTAGCTAAGGTTTCTGCTTGCTTTCGATTTACATGGCAAGGTTTTGGTAGCGGCTGGTGGGGGTGATACAGGTGCAGGGGTGGATTCCCTGACAACACACCATGTCAGTCAGAGTCAGCTCCAGTTGGCTCCAAATTGGGCTCAGTGCTGGCCAAAGCTGAACTTGTAAGTATTGTTGATGGCACCTCTGTGGTAAAGTTTAAGAAGGGTTAGAAAGGACAGCAACTTTGAGAGAAGAGTTAGAAAATGTGAGAGAAAAAATCCTGCAGGCAACAAGGTCAGAGAAGAAGAAGAGGGAGAGGGTGCTCCATGCACCAGAGCAGAGATTCTTTTGCGGGCCCTTAAGAAGACTGAGGTGAAGTAGGTTGACCTCCTGCAACCCATGAAGGAATGTGGTGGAGCAGATATCCGCCCTGCAGCCTGTAGTGGATCCCACTCTGGAGTAAGTAGATGTACCCTGAAGGAAGTTGTGGCACTGTGGAGACCCCACATGCTGGAGCAAGCTCCTGGCAGGAACTGTGGTCTGTGAAGAGGATCCCACATAGAAACAGGTTTTCTGGCAGGACCTGTGACCCCACTGGGGACCCATGCTACAGCAGGGCTGAAAAGGATCCATGTTGGAGAAGTCTGTAAAGGATTGCCTGCTGAGGGTGAACCCTCATAGCAGAATAAGGGAAGAGTGTGAGGAGGAAGAAGCAGCAGAGACAAAGCATTACGGATTGACTATGACACCTACTCCTCATTACTCCTCCATCCCTTAGGAGTTTTTAGCTTTAGCCTTTATTTTTCTCACTATCTTAACTCTGTGATTAATTGACAATAAACTAAATTACTTGCCCTAAGTCAACTTTATTTTGCCCATGATGGTAACTAACAGGTGATCTCCCTGTACTCATCTCAGCCCATAGGCTTTTCTTTGTATTTTCTTCCCCTGTCCTCTTGGGAGGAGGGCTTGGTGGGAAGTTGGTAGCCAGACAAAGTTAACTCATCACACAGTTTTAGTAGTTTTTCAAAGGAAAACTCGAAGTTCTTTTGTGTTGCTTCAGTCAAGTAGCCAATTAGTATGACCTCTCTTTTATGTCTTTGTTTGATCAGATATATCCACACAAACTTTCTGCCATCTACTTTCTCTGAAAGAACAAGTCAGGGAAATATGATTAGGGAAGCCTTAAAATTACCTACGTGAATGACTCCTTCATGGTAAAATTAACCAGTTATATTCAAGGTGTCACTCAGGAGAGGTAGTGTGGCTGTTTTCTCTTTTTGCTTGACCCATTTCCCATGAGTGGGAGAACAGAGATTGCTGCATATCTGAAGCTGTCAATTCTCTCTGATTTCAGGAGAAACTGGAGAGAATGACCTTTTCGAAGGGAGGTGAGGAGTGCCTAATGGTAGTAGCTGGGCCATTCTGCAGTAAGTTCAATTGGAAGACTGTCTTAGTTTAGATGAAAACTAAGATATATTATCAGATATTAAAGATCTTTAATCAGAAACAACAACAACAACAAAAATTGAGCCCCTCGAGCCAGGAACAACTCTCCTT
>VWPV01008775.1:0-46319 GCA_013389885.1 Geococcyx californianus | reverse complement strand
CACAGGGCTGCTTTCCAGCCTCTAATACCCCAGTTTGTGTGTATAACCAGGATCATCCCATCTTGGGTGGAGAATCTTGCTCTTGTTAAATTTCATATATTTGCTTATTGCCCAACTCTATAGTCTATCCAGATCTCTTTGTACAGCCTTTCTACCCTCAAGGGAGTCAACAGCTCCTCCTGTATAAGTATTGTTGGCAAACTTACTTAATGTATCCTTGATTCCTCTATCCAAATAATTCATAAAAAACATTAAAGAGCACTGGCCCTAAAATTGGCCCCTGAAGAGTCCTATTAGTGGCTGACTGCTAGTTTGAATGTAACCCCACTTACTGTAAGCTTTTGAGTCCTGCCCAGCAGCTCACCCAATATATATGGACTCGCCTAACTGTATGCTGGACGCTTTGTCCAGAAGTGTACTAAGAGAGAGAGCCAAAAGCTTTGCCAAAATGAAAACCCCAACATGTACTGGCTTCCTTTGGTCAACTAGATGGGTGACCTTGTCATAGAAGGAAATTAGGTTTGTTAAGTACACTTTCCTCTTGTGAACCCACGTTGGCTATGACAAATGATTGTATTGTCTCTCAAGTGCTTTTCAGTTACTTCCAGAAACACTTTCTCATAATTTTACCAGGCACTGAAGTGAGATTTATGGGCTTGTAATTATGAGGATCTTCTTTCTTATCCTTCTTGAAAATTGGGACAGTTGCCATCTATCAGTTAACTGAGACCTCTGCAGATTCCTGAGACCATTGAAAAACAAAAGAAAGAGGTTTGGTGATAACACTGGCCATTTCTTTCGGTAGTCTGGAGTGAATCTCATGAGGCTGCATGGATTTCTGTGCATCCAGCTGGAGCAACAAGTCTCAAACAAGTTCAGATTTAGCTGGGAGTTTATCATTCCCAGAGCCCACCATCACTCTTGAAGACAAAGGCAAAGAAGGAATTAAATGTCTTTGCTTTGTCTTCATCTCCATTTTTGAGGTGACTGACTTGAGCAAATAATGGTCCAATGTTATCTTTGAACCTCCTTTTGTTGTTAACACATTTAAAAACTGCACAGTCATATAGCCTTGTCAGGTTATATAATGTGGAAATGTCTCATTTTTACTTGCCAATGGCATTGCTAGACACAGAGTTTCCTTAACATTGTCCCTCATTTTTCCTCTGCCATCTATAAATCTACATTTAACAGCAGGAATTGCCTTTTATCCCTACAGTAATGAATTCCAACTGTCAACTTGTAAGTCCATCTACTTAGTCAGATTATTTTCCCTCTAATCCAGCTGAGCTAATTCTTTCAGCGGAAGTCTGCAAAAGAGTGACTAATTGTGCTCAGCTTTTTCATGGTGTTTATCATGTTCAAAACATTAAATAAATGTTAATTAATTAACAAATATTAAGAGCGACAAATCTACAAATTGGTCATTAGGGCTGTGTTTAATATTTTTCTAACTAAGTTTTCATTACTTGAATTTTATCAAAAATCTTGGTCGAAAAAAATTCTTTATTTTTGAAGGAGAATTGAGAATGTAATCATAAAGAAACAGGAAACTGTTTCAAAATATCATAAAGTCAAGTGAAATAATATAACCTAAAAGCACTCAAAGGTTTCTACCCTGTCTAGTTTTACTTTTGTAGCTGATTAATCCGTGCTCCTTCACAATACAATAATGCAAGCAATAAATACTGTTGCATCAACAGTTCACACCTGTTATGTATAAACAGACCTCTACAAGATCTGTTTGAACTGAAGAAATATCCAAGGAGATCATTCACTAGAACAAGTTGCTTAAAGCCCTGTTCACCCTGACTTTGAACAGTTCCAGTAATGAGGCATCCATAAATAAACTACCTATTCAAAATATCTTTTGCAATACTTACATCAGGAATGTCAAGCTCACTTTCACCGAGGGCCACATCACCCGCTCCTGCAGCGTAATGCGCGTCACACACGCTGTGCACGTGACTGGTGCGCTGATAGAACCGTAGGATAAAGGCGCTGCAGCTGGGTAGAAACAAGGTGCTGAGCCAGATAGAACAAGGTGGAGGGCCAGATTCAACCCACGGGCCTTGCGTTTGCCACCAGTGATTTACATAGACAGACAAGAGGAATTTAGATACAGTTATTAATAAGTTATAACAGCTGGGCCAGTTTGAATGTTAGCAAGGGCCAGGTGAAAGTGAGTTTGTTATCTGGATTGGGTAAAGAAGAAAGCTATTAGGGAAAGCTTGCAGCCAGAGGAACATTCATAGTAAAGTAATCCAACTGCAGATGACTATGCTTAACAGATTATAAAATGAAAATCAATGTAATATGTCATAGAGACCACAGTAATGAACAGAAAGCCATGTTGCAGGTCTGTCACAAAACAGCGAGAGACATGACTGAGTAATACCGGTATATTCCCGTTTATTTGAATTCCACTGGTTTACCGTGAACGCTTAATTGTGGCATAGCCATTGTTAAACAATTCTTCCGTTACCTTGCTACTCTCTCAGCTGCTGGTTGGCATTGTTTGTAGCTTTTATTTCCAAGATACATAAAATTATCCCAATGATCTGAAGAATTAATTGCTGCTTATATTTGTTTTCCCCTTCTATTCTGGAAACCTCAAAATCATTCTTGTTGCTTATTATTACTGTACTAAGAAACAACTACAGTGGTAGAAATCACAAGTTGCTTTTCTCCCTGTGAAGTGTGACTCATGTTTCTAAATACACTTTAATCTGTTGTTGTTCCCTTGTGAATAAACAGTAGGTATAAGTCCTGTTAAAACACTACTCCATCTGATGATGTGATGGGCAACATGATCTTGTTAAGTCTATGTTCTTCCTTAGAAGCACTGGACACTCTCATCTCCCATTTGGATTTGTAAACATACAGCATTTCCTCAACAAGGCTCATATTGAATCCTGCCAGAAAAACCCCGTCCAATAAAGTCCATCAAGTGTTAGCAATAAACCAGTGCCAAATGGCTTCAAGATTTCATTCAAATCATTATTGGGCTTAGTAGTTTAACCTGGAGAACTACAAACAAGGTTTTCAGGAGATTTCTGGTGTTCCTTGCTTTCAGTAGAAAGAGAGGAAGAAAATTTTTTTTTTTCCTAGATATGACAAAATTTGTATCACAGTTCTTAGCAGACCCTGAATTCTCCTACCAGACAGGAAAAAAAAAATCCAGAATTTATTGAATTTCTTACTTAATCCCTACAATTTATGTATTTCATAACAATTTCTTATGTAACATAGTAAAAATAATTTTATTTTATGTTTGAGAAAACCAGGCAAACCATATAGTTTTCTCTTCTGAAAATCACAGGAGGTGTAATTATAAATAATTCAGTATTAGAGCTGGGTAAGGTCACAACTCCCAGAATTCTACAAATGGAATTCAGTAAAACAGGATACATAGAATTGGACTGTATTTCCTGAAGCATTTATGTTTCACATAAGCAGAAGATTCATAAGCTTAAATTATTTTATATCCATGAGGCAGAGGGCTAGAAACTCAGGGCCAGATGTCCACAAGGCGTGTCACCATGTATGTTATACATATTTTTGAAGATGAGTGCCTGAAAGAATTATTTCAGACCCTGGTTACCAAGCAGAGAAAAAACCATAAAATTGCATGCTAAGTGTATTACTTCTTCATTTGCATTCCTTCACCCACTCCTCCTCTTCACAAGCACATTCTTGAAGATTTAATATAAAAATATAACTTCTGAAAAAAAAAGAAAAAAGAATGTACAGTAAGCGATCTTCTCCTCCAAATAAACTCCTCCCCAGCTTCACTGTTCAGAGAAATCATATTTTGGTGAAATAGGAACCAAACCTGCCCAGACAAACTTCTATTTTTTTAAGTTTATACCTAATTCTGCTTTGTCAAAGAAATTTCTGCAGTTTGTTTATGAAGACGTCTGTAATACGTGTATTGGTTCTATCCAATATTGCACTAGATAATTGCTCCTCCACAGTGGGTTCCCAGGGGCAAACATAGCACTGGAGGATTCGGTGATGTTGGGTGAAGCATCCTTGCTCTACTGGGCCTTGTATGTAAGGCTTGAGAAGCCTTGAGTAGTCTGAGCATGAGTAGTTAATGTATAAAAAGACCCCTCAGCAGTCAACATGCTAAAGGAAGGTGCTGGGATGCCCCGGACTGGTCTGTGCTGCACTCTGCTGGACATCATGAAAGAAACAGCATCCTACTATGTAAGAAGATAGATGGTTTTGTTTGCTACACAAGATAAAAGGCACCACAGTACAGGAGAGAGACTGAACCTCTCCAGAGGTGGGAACTGAGCGGGAAGCTGTGGAAAATCGATTGAGGTCCATCTGATACTGCACGAAAGAGGGGTTCCCAACACCTGAAGTGGGGTAAGATTTACTTGATGAGTTTATTTCTCTTCTTATTTCTATTGTATTGCTAAAGCAATGTTATCACACTTTTTAGTGGTCTGCCTTTCTGACTGAGATCCAGAAAGAGCCCTGCATGTTCCATTCCGTTGGTGCAAAGCATCCTCTGAATTCTTCCCTTTGCGTTCCATAACAAAGGTAACCACGGCATACATGGCAAGGTATCGGAAGTGAATCACTGTAGCTCACAAGAGTCAGTAATTTACACGCAGCCCAGCAAGCCAAAGACAGGTATAATTACATCCCCTATTGGTACAAACTGGCAGAGTTTCACCCAGTTTATCCTGTCTAGGGGTTCTGGTTATAAATATTTGAAACTTCGGGCTATCTTAAAACCTAATCTAGTAAATCTTTCCTGCTTTTCATCTCATGTTCTCCATTCTTCTATTTCTTTATCTTAAAGCTGAAATTTTGCAGTGGTCCAGCATTGGGTTTATGTCAAAAATGTTTTATGCTTAAAAGTAGAAGAAAGGATTTATTTCTACCTTTGTACTTTCACATATTCATGCTGTAAGGAAGTATTATGATGTTAAACTCTTTCCAACCATTCTCATTAAAAGCTTCCCATTATTTGAAGAGATGTATGAATGAAAATTATTGACCTTAATTCATTTCAGAAAAATCAGTATTATAAAAGCCAGTATCCTGGTTGACAGTAATTAATTAAGTAATTAATTGCTGTTTCCTCAGAGAGTTGGCATAATGAATGATTGTAGCCTACCACTTGCTATTTTACAAATTGTACTTCACTTACCTCTAAGAACAATGTAAGACTGTGATGACATAAGATGGGCACTCTAAAAAAAAATAGTAAGTACAGTACTGACAAGTCGAGTTTATCATCCTAAAAATCTTAAGATTTGTTTAAATAAATAGGCAAACTGCAAAGTGCCCCAAGGTTCCTATTTTGAGAGTTTGACGTAAAAAGAATTGTTCCTTCCAAGAAATATTCCCTTCGAGAAAAGGATTCAGGTAGCCATCCTGTTCAATGAACCTTTGCCTCTATGGATAATATCAAGTCTATGACCAATCACTCCAATATCATTAAAGTCATTGAAAGACAAAAGTAGAGGGGGCAGAGGGTTCCTACATATTTGCAAGCCTCAAAAATTCCATATCTAACTGAGTTGTTCCTTTCCTCCTGCCTGCTTTCTAAAACACACCTTTCACAGAACTAACTACACTAGTTTAACATGAACATTTCACTTTAGTCCAATTATTTCCTGCACAAAGAACTGAGTTTTCATAACACTAAGTTAGTGTAAGAGAATATATTGGAAAACCTTTCTTATATACCATGTATCAAGATTAATTATTACACTTAGCCTAAGGCACATCAGGTTAGTCTCTATTATCATTTAATTATCTTCCTAGTTATCTTTTAATTATCCTATTTCGCTACAATTACTAATATACGTAGCTACTATCCTGCATCTTTTTCCTTTACACAGGAGAGCACACACTGCTTTTGAACTGCAGCACAGTTTGTGCCAAAGTTTTGTAAATGTTACCTACATTAGAAGATGTTTACTTTAAAAGCACAGATTTCATCATGTTTGAATGCCATCAGCACAGAAACTGATCAGAGCGGAGTGTTTAATTATGAGATTGTTATAATTTGAAATGTTACACTGATAATTCCCTTTCATATACATCTTTTCATGCACTAGACAGAATATTGGTGTCTGAAACACTGGGGACTGACCTTTCACTATCCACTGATTTCCCTCCCTGTGAATAAAAGGTCTTATGGGACAGACTCTGTAAGAGCAACCCACACATTCTTTGGGTTGTTATTGAGGAGCATGTTTTGCATTAACATCTTTACAGTTTTTTCCTCAAGAACATTAACAGGCAACAAAACAAAAAACTCTAATTTCACAGCACACTGCAAGAGATGGTTGCTTGGGCACTGCATGTTAAATTTTACCATTCTCTGCTAAACAAGGTGGATAAATTAGCAGAAACAGGGGAAAGCCGAATAATGTTACAAATGTATAAACACTGGTGACTATTCAGCGTGAGTTATATTAAAATACCAGCTGCAAAGAAACCAAATGTCATACTTCATTGAACAACCTGATAATGGAGACAGTGTAGTGTGTTGTCTGTTTATTGTTAATTTACCAAGAATAACATAACAAAGAGAATGAAATAATAATAAAAAAACTCCAACCGACCAACCAAAGAGGTACCTCTCCCAGAAAGCAGGCATGAAGATCAGGTAGAGAGAAGATCTTTGCAGATCATACACATCCACCAAATGTGTTATCCTGGGGAGTGGTAACTGTCAACATTCCATCAAACACCGACAATCAAATCTCAGCTATCAGCAATAACCTGATTACTAACCTCAGCTTCAACTGTCAACATTTTGCACCAAACCTGAAGACATTTAAGGAAAGCTGAGGCTGAAGTGACTCAAAAAGTCATTGAAGAAGGGCTGCTATATTTCTGTTTTTCCAGATATATACTATTTGTATGTTTGGCAAGCACATCAAATGTAGCAGATAAAAAAAGGAGATATTTGTTCATTTGTCCACAGTTTCTGGATATTCGGTATCTTGCTGAGAACAGAACTACTAGTGTCAGCAAGGCAGCTACAAAAATTCCCAGATGGCCACCATGATGCCTGTCACACACATAAAAACAAACTGCTTCATTGAGTATTCACATAGTGTCTAGAAAAGGCAGCATGATTTCCTCCTTTTCTTGACTTAGAAAAGTGATCTGAACTCAGACCTCACCAAAAGTACTGAGAGTGCTAAAGAATACCTTATCATGGGAGCCTTATTCCATTGTCAGTTAAAGCAATGCTGATCTGCTTGAAAAAATTAAATGCTCATCTTGGCTACAGGCAGTCCCATGCACAGCCCTTCTCCCTCTCCCTCTTCCTTCTTTTGAGTATTTAATTTCTTGTTCAGAACATCTTCAGAGCAGCCCCTGATCCAAGAGCACTTAACCACCTCTGGAAGAGGATGCCTTTCACCACTGCCTTCAGAGAGAGCCTGGAGCAACCAGCTTTGGCCTCAGGGCTGTGTTTTCTGTTGCTACTTCACTCTGCAATACTGAGCCTAAGACATCACTATCTATATGTTAGCCCATTGAGATAATTCCTTCCTTTGAAATATTTTCACTCTTTTTTTTTTCGGCACAGCCCTCCAGAGCTATGCAGGGAAAGGATTTTATTTAACCTGTTGTTTTGAAATGCGGAAGATGCTGCTACAGGATATACTGCACAGTATTAAATAAAATAATAAATCCTTCTTGCTGGAGATATTGGTTTGTGCAGCACTTGACATCAAAAAATGAGGAGCAAATTGTAGTTCAGAATGCTTTCACTTGTCTCTCTAATAATAATTACATGTGAAATTATGTGCTGCTGTGGCACTGCTTTTTGTCAGGTAACATAAGATGAAAATGCGTGTTGAATCCCGTTCTGCATGGATCTATGTTAATTTCATGGTATGTTTCCAGATTATATCTTTCAGTTTGACAGATTTTGTGAAATGTTTTATGGCAACATCTGATTTATTTAGTTAGAGATGCTGCCTAATGAGAAAAGTAACCAGTCCCACCAGCCTTTGCTTTCAAATATCAGTTCCCACTAGAGACATTTCTGTAAACTCTTACTGCTCTTCAGTCTATTAAGTGAAGATTTTCTGACTGAGAAAACTTTCCAGATCCACACATCAGAATTGGACTGAAACACAGTTACTTCCTCCAATGTATCTATTTCTATTTCCACATTTTCCTAATAGCTTCTTTTTGCTATTAAGATTTAAGCAACGTTTTTCTCTCCTACTAGCCACTTATTCCCATTTGGTTGATGCAACAGTGGAAGTACAATTAATCCACAATCTGAGACAATATAGCCATGGCCATAGCAGTACCTTGTCACAGTTGTTTTAGGGAAAAAGCTTTTGAGATTTGTTATAAACCAGAAAATTTTTTGTTAATATTCAACACTTCTAAGTTTAAGAGAAATTTATAAGTATTAAATAACCAATAATTATAACCATTGTGATTGATAGACTGATATTGTATTCCTTTTCTTATAGATAAATGCTGTTTATGTTTTCCAGTATTATCATTCAGTCAGCTGGAGAACTGTGTAAAAAACTAGACCCCTACCTCCTAAATTTATATTAAAGACATTCTTTTCCTCATCATTTCACTACTTGAACAAGATGAATAAATGTAGAACAATTGGCAGCTTAGTCTAATGTTACAAGAACGTATTACTGTGCTTTTTTTTAAAGAAAGGGGACTGCTTTTACTGGTACTACTATTATAACTAATTTGATTTAAATTCTAATATTAAAATTATTGATACTTCACCAAAGGTGAGAACTTAGCTACAAAAAAAGAGAAAATAGCAAAGCTCACAATGTTTAATTTTCAGAGTAGCTTCCAAATAAGAAACATGAAAATTAGTGCTTTTATACAAAGAGAAAATATTAAAAACGTCCTAGAACAAAATGTTTGATCTTATTTAGGCACTTCACAAAGTCCAGATTACTAACTATTACATATCTGCTGATAATTTCAATGAGTCTTTTAATTGTGTAGCATTAAACCTTTTAGTATTTACTGTTTGCAGAAGTTATACTATTATATAAATTGCTATATAGTTTTCATAAAGTTTCTTCTTAGTTCCTTAACGGAATTTGTAAGATCTCCCAGGAAAAGATTATTTATTTATGTGACATTTTTTTAATAAACTTTCATAAATAATCTGAAGCATTTTTTTTTTCTTTCACACAAAGCCATGTAGCAGCTTACAAATTTCATTACCTTTACTTCATAAAATGTCAAAAGAACCAAAGACACTGAACTTGTTATGATGTACATGACATATCTGGTATTATTAATGACAGGTTCCTACAATAAATTGAGATCATTTATCTTTGTTCAAATCAGATTCACATGTCCAGACCTAAGAGATAAACTGACTTCCGGAGTGCACTTTTATATACTGAATTAGTAAATTTCATGTTAAAGATAACATTCAGAAAATATTATTGTGCAAAAAAGCTATAGTAAGAGAACAATAAGAAATTACTCAGAGGGTTTAAAAAAGCTTAAATAATCTTATATTCCAATATTATGAAGATTAATGAAAGCTATAAATTCTAATCCAAGAAACCCAAATATTCAGCACACTCAGAACAACAACTCTATTTTTTCCTTTTGTTTTCTTTTACTCCCTTCCCCTTTTTAAATTATCTTTTTTTTTTATGTGAGGAGCTGAACACACCACATAGTTTCTTTCAGAGTCCTTCCAGCATGTGCAGTCCGCGGACAGGTAAACGAAATCCACAGGGCTTTAACTGTAAGAATTTCAGCTGCTTGTTCTGCAGGAGGTTTGCTCTCCCTTTCCCTTTAGAAATAAAAAACAGAGGAAATTGAATTTTTGGAACCTTGGGCTCTTGACTAGCCATGAGCACCATAGACCCTCTGGACTCCTGCCATGATGATTATCCAGGCATCCAGAGAAAGAGCTGTCTGTCCTGCCGCATTTTAAAACACTTACCTGAGGTGTCTGATTTAAGAATCTCATGATCAGAAGGGAACCCATCATCCCCAAAGTGCTCTTTATGACTGATCTAGAGCAAATTTAACACACAATCACACTCTGAAGAGAACTTTCTTCCTTCGTTATTATAAAAAATGCAGGCATCTAAGCTAAGTGCTCAGGATGAGTACTACCTCTGTACTCAAGGATATACTCAGGAGTGAATCCTTCCTTTTATTTACTTGTAAAGCTTCCTGTGTAAACACATACCTCTTCTGCAGAATCTATCACGTGGATACATAGCAGAAAAGGTGTCAGTACATCCCTGTAGTCTTATCACTCATACCGTCCCTCAGTTACTGGGAATTAACAGACCTTCACTTTAACATACACGACTGTTTGTACATTATATACCTAATGGATGATTTCTCAGTGTGATAATAAAGAGTTCAAATAAGCATGGATGTGAGATTCTCATGAAAACTTCAACAATCCTTATCAATTTGAATTTGCACTCCAATCAAAGTTTTCCTAGGAATTATTAATGTCACAGTATTAAAATTCAAGACATTGTTAATTGGAAGTGAAGGAATATTGTCAATAGAATGCAATCAGAAACTACACAATTTAGCAACAGTAAAATGTAGCTTAAAGTGCCATAACACGTTGAAAAAAATAGTTTATAAGGGACAATTCATATTCATAACCAAGAGATACTAAGAGATCTTATGAGTGGAAGAGAAGCTTGTATTAAAAACTTGGTAAACAATCAGATCACAATATGACCTTAGTTAAGGATTTCAAAGAAATAAAAGAAAAGTGATATTTTACTTGTTTAAATCTCAGTGGGAACATTTACTACCAACACAAGACACGGCAGGTAAAGAGATACCCAATTACAATATAACTTCTTTCATAAATGAAAAACCTTCTAGAAGAACAGATTAAGAAAAGAGCACCTAATTAGCCAATTAGAAGGTCTGAGAAAATGCCAGGTTTTAGTAACGATGGCATTAAAATGTACAGTGTGGAAATTACCTCTGCATCAAACAAGCAAACAAACAAAATAGGACAGGAATTATTAATAAATAAATATTCCATGTCTCTAAAACTTCCTCCTTCTCTCCTTCAGAATCTTCCATCCAATATAATTTGAATTTAAATAAAGAAGCCTAAGAAACTGAAGAACATGCAGGAAAATTGCCTATTATTTTGGAATAAGTATTCTGTTTTGTCTGTTCCATATTCTGGATTATTAAAAAACCCAAACCAAAACCAACAAAAAATCTCTAAAGAAACAAACAAAAGTAATAAAAAGTGTATACTTACTCCTGACTTCCATTATAGTTTCTGAGAACAATGAAAAGAGCTGCAAACAGAGATAAACCTCTGCTTAAGTGAGAACCAAGAAACACAATCTCAAAAACATAAGACACTGTTACATAGATGGAACAAAAAAGAGAGCCATGGCAAATACTGAGGACACTGGAAAAATTGAAGAGATTAAACATACAAAAATAATTTACTATTGTTAATGGAAAAACTCCTAAAAATAAAATTTTGTTGCTTTGTGGAACACGCACCCTGGAAAAACAAATTAAAGTAGAAATTGTGTTGAAAAGTGTTAAAAAAGAATAACAGTAGGATTTTTGCTTTTATTTCTATTTTCAGTAACCTATTAAATCAATAATCAGACAACTCAACTCCTGGAAATTTTATACGTCTTTTTGCTTGTATTTGGCATTTAAGCAGGTCGTAAACATCACTTCTGGTATGTTTCTGGTTGGCTAAATATGTCAACAGTTTGCTATGGTAGAGTGTCATGGAACAAATTCTCTAGTTTGGTTTCCTGCAGCAACATTTATCTAATGAATTACTGCACATGGGCTGCAGCGCTTCAGTCCCGAGATACTTGGTAGTACTCACTTACAAAGAGCATTGCGGGGATGCTAAGCAATAACTACAGTCATTAGACTAAACATATCTTTAGGATACAAGGAACAAAACACTACAAACTCAGAGACTGCTTTAGAAAACAAGATATTACTCGTACAAGACCAGAGTATGCTGCTCCGACAGGTAACGTTATAGTCAAGCTTAGAAATAATTACAAAGCTAAGCTTTTTTAGTTTGTTTCTGAAAGCTCTGAAAAGGGTAGGTTATATCTTACTGATTTAACAGGAGTAAAACTTCAGCTCACAACAATTCCACTAACTATATTGGAACTAATTTGCTTATAAGCTCCAATGAAAGCGTGGTGAAACCAACTCCAGAGAAGTTTCTCTTCTGCCCTTGCTCCAACTCGTTGCCCAAGAGAGGCACGGAGCACCTTGCTGAATCTCACCTCTGTTTATGGGAGTATGAAGGGCAGCAGGCACGTAGTCAGACAGCGCTTGCAGAGTCTCAAATTAACTAGACAAAGCGAAGAGATTTTTCCACTTCTGTCAGACAAAGAAGGAAAAAAGGAAAAGCGTAATCCAGATTCTGTTCAGTACTGTGCTCTTGGAAGTTTAGAATTTAGCTGGAATAGGTGCCTATATGCACATTCCAGCAATTTTCAATTATTGAAAACATTTTTCTGAGTAGTATAACAAGGAGTTTATGTTAAATACTAAGACCCTGGTTTTACCACACAGGCAACCAAGAAAGAATAACACCTGGTGATCTGCTGATAGGAATGCAAGCTGCCAACCCAATCCAGTGAGAGAGGACAGATCTCAGCTAAGTCACTGAAGGTCATTTTGCTCAAACACACTTAAAGAATCTTAAAATTGTAGAAAGCCACATTGGAGGGAGCTCAAGGATGATCTGATCCAAACTTTTAGGTGATATATGGTTTAAATGAGACAGCCCAGCACCCTGCCAATCTGAGCCTTAAAAACGTCCAGTGTAGAGGAATCTATCCCTTTCACGAGGGAGATTCTTCCAATGTTTTACCATTCTCATAGTGAAAAATTTTCTTCTGAAATTCATTTGGAATCTCCATAGAAGCAACTTATATCCATTACCCCTTTTCCATGTGAATCCTTGTTAAAAAGGAGTCTCCATCCTCTTGGTAGACACCCTTTATATACTGGTACGTGGCAATAAGGTTTCCCCTAAGTCTTCTCCTCTCAGGGCTGATCAAACCCAGTTTTCTCAGCCTTACTTTATATGGTAGGTTTCTCAGTCCTCTGATCATCTTACTGGACCTTCTCTGGACCCTCTCCAGCCTTCTCACATCTTTTTTGTATAGTGGGGACCAAAATTGAATGCAATACTCATGATGAAGCCTGACAAGCACTGAATAGCATGGGATAATGACTTCTTTATCTGTGCTGTCAACAGATGAAGGTCGTTTTTTGATAGAAATCATAGTGCAAGCTGCCTACATGTCTGGAGCAATTAAGCCCACTGAGTTGAATTCCAGATCTGACCTGGCATGTCTTTCTACAAATTAAACTTTATCACGTAAAGGAGAGCTATTGATGAGGTAGCACAATGGCTATCTTAGAGTGACAAGTGGATATATAGAAGCACTAGATGTTTGACAAGGGAAAAACTAAAAATCTCCTGAGATCTGAAGACCCTTCTGTGAGGTTTCTGTGTTACCGCAGGTAATATTGATGCTGCTACATTCTGACAGAATGAACCAGTTTTATTTGCTTGTAAAAACACTGAAGTGTTATCAAGAGCTGACAAGATTGGTATATATATAAAAAAAAAAAAGTATAAAAGAGAAGGAATTTGGGGTTTGTTCAATTGAGTTAAACCACAAGACCCTCAGAAGAAAGATTTGCAGGATCTTAATTGCTTTCACCTTTATTTCTTCCTTTTTGTTTTGGTGTTTTTGTTTAATTTAACACTCCAATGAACTATCCAATGAAAAAGACGCTCATGTCAGATATCAGCTTTCACATTTTCACTTAAAGCAAAAATTCAGACAGTCGATATGTATCAATTTATTCTTTTGTAACAACTCCCAGATGTACACTCCAATATTTCATGCATCACTAAATCTATCAAGTAACAGTTATTTTCTTGGAGCTAATAAAGATGGAAACATTCAATTTTTTAGGTTTTTTTCCTATGCTGATATTTAGTTTTGCCTTAGCTGCTTCAGACAGAAATGAATGGCTCCCCCAAGGCAGAAAGAATCTGTAAATTTAGCTTTGCATTCCACCCCAAATCCAATTATTATAACAACCCTGCTACTTCTGTTATAGTTAAATGCCTGTCAGTGTTTCTATTAAAATCCTTTCTGTGGGAGTTTATAACTCAACCATTAAAAGAAAACTTGCTTCAAGCTAAACCTTGTCATATGCAGTTCAGTCCAGAGTACATTAAAAGAACAAATGAAAACAATAAACCTGCAAAGCCACCTCTCCTCCCCAAGTTTATAAAACATCTCTTCAGATGTTTTGAATTTTTTAGAAAGGGAAAAGCAAAAAGTTTCAAAAAAAGTCAAAACTTCAGAAAGAACATTCAAGTCCCGATTCATCACATCTGAAAGTCATCAGCAAAAGTCAAGCAACATCTGGATCAAAAATGTGGAAACAATCCATCTCTGTGTAAAACTGTTGATTTCAGAATCTGCCTGGATGCTGCTACAGCTGCATCTGCAGATTGCCTGATGCTTCAGTGTGCCTTGAAATAAGCTGCTGCATGGGACAGTTAATACCTATGAGTCATGGTTACCTGGTCTAATATCGATACATGCTGAAGAGTGAATGGACAATAGAAATATAATCAAAAGACTTATTCACACATTGAAAAAAAAAAATATGAAGCTATAGAAAGTAGATCTATAGGGACAACTACAGTGGTAACATTATTAGTGACAGTAGTCAGTAGTGTGACCTATTGATATCTGATGTTTTTAAAATCAGTATCACTATAAATATATCAAATTATGCCTTCACTTATTAACCATAAGGTAAAGTCCAAGCATCTTTCTCTCCTTTAGTACTATAATGCGAAAAACAGCACTTGTTGAGCAACTCAGAAGAGCAATTTTGAGTATGGAGAAGTCAATAACTAGGATGGGATTAGCTATGGTCACAGACCTGTTCTTAAAATATAGCCAGGAGCAACCTGTTCTAATATATATTAAGGAAACAGTTGTCTGGGGAATATTGGAATTAAGGATGATGGAGAAAACATTTTCAGAAACTTTGATTTTCAGCCTTTTTTTTTTTTGAGGTTAGTTGTTCATATTTGCTTCTTTGCAAAGAATTATGCACCCTTTATTTTGTTGACTTTTTCTAAATTATTTCAGGAAATATTTCAGGTTACAGAGGCTCCCCTAGGTTTGGTTGATTAGCTCAATAACTTCTGTGCAATTTGCCTTACTTTGAAGATATTAAGACTTCCTGTGCCATTGTTCTGTAGCTTTAGAATTCCTCATTATCTTTTACACTACAGATTAGACTCAGCTAATTAAACGTGTCATCAGTAGGCTGTCACCTCAGCATGACCTTTTAGAGATTCTTAATTAATACATTAGAATCTACTAGCCTGAGTACAATACTTGCCTTCCCTATCTTAACCTTTTGTAATCTTGAAATTGATCATTTAAATCTCTCTCTGGTTTCATTTGGTTTGTTTGGTTGGTTTTTTCTGTGTGTTCGACTTTTAATTTCATTTTTACTTCCCTTAATAGGACTTGTTAATTTCCATGAGAGTATTTTGCTTTTTTTTTCTTATCTTTCAAGAGGTCTAAGTATTGCGATAGTTGCCTTATAGTAAGTGAACATGTTGTTGTATACAAGTGGTTGAAGCTAACTGGAGTGAGCTGGCATAGATTCTTTCAATTCTAGGAGCCATACCAATTTACACCATGTGAGGAATTGACTTCATGTGCTTTATACAACACATGCACGGCACTCTGAGATAGAGGTAGGCTTATGTCCATACTTCAGGTTTCTTATCTTTTGTTGGACTTTCATATTTTGCTTGATTGTCAGAGCCTATTTTTTAAGATTTAATTTAAGCACAATTTAGCTCTATAATGTGATGTATTCACCCTGCCCATTGTTTCCTGGGCCAGCTACAGTGCATATAGGATGACCTTTCTGTGAGATGTAGGTATATTAACAAGTCGTATTTAATTTACAATGCTAAATTCTTGCTCTGTGTGAATAAAATCTAAATGGCATGAGGATCTCTTTAGAAATGTGTGGAAACACTGTCTTTTATTTATACTGCCTCAACAGGCTAATTGCACTAGAGAGGCTGGCTGCATTTGTAATATCCCTGGACCATAACTATTTGAACTTCATTTTACAAGGAATTCACACAAACAATCAGAGTTGCCTGATACCACGTTGACACGTTTTGCCACCTTAAAAACTTAGGATGACATTCTGAAAAGTGCAGAGCAGTGACCCACCTCTTTAACCACATAAATGAGTGCAAGAGGTTTTAATATTGTCTTCAATGTGGATAGAATTTAGCTAATGTGGAGATGTTTTGAAGAGCCTTATCTGACATACAAATTTGTTAATATGATGCAGTAAGGCCTGGAGTGCAATATGGGAATGAATAGGTTAGTAGGTGTATGTGCGTGTGGTGGGAGGGAGGGAGAAGGGGAGGAATGTGGACCTATTTGGAACATTGTGATGGGATTCATAGAATTAACTGCAGAAGCTAAATCCAATATATGGTGAATGAACATTAATAATGTTAATTTATATATTAAAAATGAATTGAGGTTAGTATAAATTGACCCTTTCCCAGGTCAATCTTTCCTTTTAGTGAATTGGGACAATGGGACTTTAATGGCATTTGATAGAATCATAGAATTGCCTGGTTGGAAAAGAACTTTCAGATCGTTGAGTCCAACTATACCTGTCTGCTAGTAAGCCATATTCCTGAGAAACATGTCTACCCATCTTTCAGACACTTCCAGGGATGGTGACTCAACCCCATTCCTGGGCATCCTGCTCCAGTACCTGACCACCATTTCAGGAAAGAAATTTTCCTGATTTCTAGTCTAAACCTCTCCTGGTGCAACTTGAGCCATTGCCTCTCATCCTATTGCTTGTCACTTCTGAGAAGAGACCAACACTCACCTTGCTATATCTTCCTTTCAGGCAGTCGCAGACTATGATGAGGTCTCCCCTCAGCCTCCTCTCCTTTAGCTAAACAACCCCAGTTCCCTCAGCCACTCCTCACAGGGCTTATTCTCCAGCCCCCTCACCAGCCTCGTTGCCCTTCTCTGGACGCGCTCCAGCCCCTCAATGTCCTTCCTGTAGTGAGGGGCCCAAAACTGAACCCAGCACTCGAGGTGCGGCCTCACCAGTGCTGAGCACAGGGGCACAATCACCTCCCTGCTCCTGCTGGCCACGCTGTGTCTGACACAGGTCAAGATGCCACTGGCCCTCTTGGCCACCTGGGCCACTGCTGGCTCATGTCCAGCCAGCTGTCAATCAACACCCTTACATCCTTTTCTGCCAGGCAGCTCTCCAGCCAATTTCTGCTTCACTTATACAGCTTTGAAGTTGTCAAATCTGAACTCTACAATTTCCATAACATCAGCTCTACCTATTTGCATAGTAAAAGCTCACGAGAGTGATGCTGATGAAGGCTGTTGAAGATGCAAAAACTGTCTACACACTGAGTATTCTAAGCATTCAATTCTTATTTTTTGATTGAAAAAGTAAGTCCTAATATAGCCTGTGCTGTATTAGACCTTCAAAAAGGTTGAATAGGAGATAAAATGTTGATCTAAAATAACTTCCAGTCATGTTTATAAATACAGCAGTTGTTCATCGTCACTTATTTAAACCAGGACAAGCAAAAGCTGTTCATTCATAAACTTGTCCTGTATAAATCACCCTCCGCAGGTGAAAAGGAAAGAACATAGAAGTGACCCTTCAAGCCTCATGAAGATTTAGATTGGTCTCCTGAGGAATATCATATATGAATGACACCATCACTTGATGTAATTTCTCCCCTGAGAAGTTATAAATGAGAAACTGGAAAGGTATAGATTTCAATTTTCAGTGAAAAGGTTCGTGGTCAGATCAAAAATCACAAAAGCTTCCCAAAGTTGATGCTGGGTACTACAACACTACAAAAAAATCAAGGGATGTCAGATTATTTCCGGCTCTGCTGCAAGCTTTCTTACTCTTGACTGTGAGCTAGGCTTGTACAGTCTGTAGGATAAGATGCTATGAAAGTTCTTCTTCCCGACCCTGGTTTGTGTTTCACATCACTGACAAAATGGTATGTCCAGCTGATTTATAGAGTTTTAATTGTGTTGTATTAAGGGGTGGCAAAGTAACCTCCCTTATGAAGGCTTTTTTTCAGGTGTTATTTTACTGTGTGAAGAGAGACTTTGCAAGCAGGACATGCACAGCCAGTACACACCACTTACCCATTAGCTAGCACACAATATTTAGCTAGGATTGGTGTGTTACCAACTTACCTGTTCACACACTCCACATCTTACTCATTACTGGCTTTAACAGTGCTGAATGCCATCATCTATTTGTGAGTGGAGTTTAGGCATAAATAACTATTCATGAAAGTCAATACTTTCTTCATGAATCCTTGAGTTATTATTACTCTCTCAATAGTTTGTCTTTCTATATTGTAACTTTTCATGTCTTTTAAGGCTTCATAGAATCATAGAATGTTCTGGGTTAGAAGGGACCTTAAAGATCATCTAATTCCAACCCCCCTGCCATGGGCAGGGACACCTGCTGCTCAAGACCCCATGCAATCTGTCTTCAAGTTGAATACTCTTACACTTCTGAACAACATTTTCTTCTATGAGAATGAGCAAAGGTAATACACCTAGGATTCACAAAATCAAACCTTAGGTCACAGACAGGTGACCACTCAGGCCATGGTTTCTCTGGAGTCATTCTGTAAATAACCTTGTCCAGCTTCTCTGGCCAGCCTCTATAGCATAGGATATCTCCAGCCAGCCCACAGGCGCAGCAAATGTGTACTTGGGCTTTTTCCTCTGCCATGCTGTAGAATTCACACATAGGGTTTTCATTGTAAAGATTTTGTATTCAAACACTGAAGTTTTGAATATTTAAAAGCAAAAATTATTCTAAGCCTTTCTAATGGACATCATATTTTGCCCACAATCTTATTCTTAATTATTGGTTTATAATTTGAAAGTAATAATTTTTATCCAGTTTGCTATGATGCTTTGTAATTATTTTCTTCAGCATATCTGAAGAGCTTCAGTTGCTCAAATCCACAGAAGAACCTATTTAGGTTTCAGTGCTGTCAGGAGTCAATTAATATCATGACTGCTGGGAGTCGGTGATAATCTTTATTTAAACAGTACAGAAATAGATGTACTCCTGCTTTATTGATCACTACACTACTTCAGCCTTTGGAAGTATATTTCATTTATGCTGTGAGATGAAAGATACGTCAATCCCAGACAAAAACTCTTCTTTCAAAGCCATAGAAGTGTAGTTACTTTCTGTAGAAGATCTATGGTTGATATAAACATTTTGACAGAAAATATTTGGTGGTGAATGCAGTGTAAAACTGTCTGAGAATAAATGTACTGTGACTTGGAATATAAGATACAATTTTCTTTGCATAGAGGCAAAATGAAGTGATGACAGAGTTCACAAAACCTATTCTCCTACTAAAATTACAATATGACCTTGCTTTTCGATAGGAGTCTTTCAAAAAGTTAAACTTGACAATGCAAGAAATTTCACAGACTTTAGTCTGTAAACTGACAATTGCAATATAACAATGCCTAAATTCTTCTTTAGTATTTTGTACATGAGAATACTAAAAAGAAATCCTTGTCCCACCAAGCTGTAATTCTTAAAGTAGCAACATGAAATTGTACATTTTAAGTTAATGGCTATTGTCCTAAAATGCCATAAATATGGGTTTATTCTCCCTTTTGGAGCTCCAGACGTTCTAATTATTTAATGAAAATGAAACATTTTCCCCAAGAGAGTGATAGGGGGAATCGGTTATAGTTTGGACATTTCCCTGGGAAAGTATGGAGTGTTTGCACAGTAAAATAATAACTTTTCCTATGGATATGGATTTTTCTCAAGTCCTGGAAGACTGTTGAAGTCCTTCAGTTGACAGGTATATGAAAGTCATTATTATCTCCATCTGTTTCCTAGGGCAATGGAATAGCTCCAGTGTAGCGGCTTCAAGATTTTTTAAAAACCAGAAGATACAAGGCTACAAGTGCTGAAGAGAGAAAGTGAGACATTTCGGTACTATGAAAAGCCATGATTCAAGGTGGACTTTTTTATAGTGGATTTTGTATTGGTTTTCTCAAGTTTTTTTAAAAATGCAAACTTATTATGAAAAGTTTAATATGTTTCATATACTATAGAGGAAGCCTAGTTTTCTCTTTCTGGGCCGATTACTTTCTTGAGCTAAAAGTAGATCTTCCTTTTTTCTAGTCTCAGGAGTTTTTATATTGAAAACTTTATTTTTGATTATCAAGCCTTCCACACATTATGTACTTTGGTATCTGCAATGGTATCACCATTTTGGGTCTCATGGTGGGGAAGGTCTACGATGTTTGGTAACAACTCTGAGTCATTCTTTATAGGAGACACCTTTCAAGCAAATTTCCTTGTTAGGAAACTCACTTTCTTCCCACTACCTGTAGTGTTACACAACAGCCTGATTCCCAGTCATCCAGTTCAACTGGTTCACAGTTTGACGGATGTTTTAAGAAGTTGCACTTTACATACTTTTATATATATAGGAAGAAGACTGGACCTGACTGACTGGTGTCCAAGAGCATTCCTCAGCCTGGGGGACCTAAAAATAACAGTATTGCTCTAGAAATAAGACAAAGGGGAGAAGAATTTTGATAGCATCAATGTGCAGCTTGACCTTCTTCTCAAGCACATCTATGCTGCCCAGAAAAAATATGACTTGACTGTAGTTGTCCTTATGTGGGTTTCTGTTGGTACATATAATTTATTATAGTTTTATAGATTAAGTAAAGCTATTTGACTTAGACTGCTCTCTCTAGCTCAGGTGTATAAGCTTTCCTTCTCTCTGAAGCATACTTGAGCCTTCTCCTAGAAGGCAATTTGTTCTATAATTCTAATATATCATCAGTAATATTTAGGGCATCTTGTTTGGTTTTCTGTAGGAATGACAATCTGATAGGACTGAAGTTTTGTATTTAAAATATTGCAATGCATTTAAATGCATTTAAATATTGAGGACACCATGGACAGTGTGATTGAGGGACTCTTGCAAGTTTGTCCATGACAACGAACTTTGTGGTGTGGTCAAGATGCTGGAGGGAAGGGATGTCATCAGGAGGGACCTTGACAGGCTTGAGAGATGGGCCCGTGTGAATCTCGTGAGACTCACACATCTTCACCTCACACATGCATATGTCATTGTGGCTGAACATTATAGACCCTTCTAATAGGTCTTCTGTCCCTAGTTGATGTAGTTAATATGCTTTTCTAAGCCATAATATTGTTCCCCAAATGCAGCTGAATTAAAAGTCATGAGATATATATGCACATATACACACACTTATATATGCACATGTATCTATATTTATATATATATATTTACCCCAGTGGAGGCAATACATATCTGCCCAGCAGGAGCCCAGGAACCACCAGATGAACCACAGGAATCATCTGATTGTGGAGCACATGTGGAGCTGCTGCAGGGTGCTGGAATCACTGAAGTTTTGGAAAGCATCTTAACTCTAAACGCCAGCTGAATTTGTAACAAGTGTTTCCTATGCTTTTCAAGCTGTAAGCTCCATGGTACAATGAAAAAGATCAGGATAAGAAAATAACGAGAGAAATTGTAAGCATATCTTAATTTGTTAATAATGTAATAAAATTAAGATAAATCTCTAGCAATTTGAGTCAGGGTTACTGGGGTCAGAAACTGTGACAACTCTGGGTGAATTGAATCGAAACATTAAAAGAAAGCAATTGACGATATACTTACAATTCTAAGAAAATTGTGAAAATTTTGAATGCAGATAGACAAAATTGCATTATAAAAAAGTGGATTTGCTTCAGAGTTTTATGTAATTGATACATTTTTTTTCTGGTGAATCTTGTTTTACCTCACTTAAAATGAAATGAAGGAATTGTCTGTACTCCAAGACAAAAATCTTAACTGAGCTATGCACTGACAGAAAATTACTTTTTGCTGAAGTACTTGTAAAGAACTTCTCGGAGCATTCATGTTTAAAGCAGGTAATATAAAAATAAATACATAAACACTGTCATTAAATGGAAGGAGGATAGGAAAGGAGTATTTGTAGTAAAAGATTTGTACAACCAAGGGGTAAGATGGGTCAAACCAAAACTATCAGTACTACAGTGAAAGAATCTTGATGTACTCTTTTAACGCAGCATTAGTGTCTTGCCATAGTGGCGATCTTGGTGACCTTAGCAGGACCTACTGCAGTTTCTCCGGAGAACTCTGTGTTGACTTGTAACCTTACAGATACGCACAGGAACATATAAATGACAGAGATGTGCTGTCAGTTAGAAACATAAGCTTCTTTTGGATTTTTTCAAATCCCATAGTTCATTGCTAAGGAACAGGAATAAAATAAATCCATTTTATATGACACAGAAATGTCTCAGTCATAAGAAGAAAAACAGAAAATGTCATGAGCTGAATGTAAGGGGACATATGTGGAGCTGTGGACATTACTACATAAAAATATCAAGCATATCATTAGCTGCACTTTTAAGCATTGTGTCTCCAAAGTCATCCAGTACTATATTCGAATGAGGATGTCATGAGCCATCGCAGACTTTGGCCTTTGAATACTGAACTGCTTAGGAAAGTTCAGCTGATTTTTTAATATTTCCTGAATCTTTCAAGAACCAGACAGATTTTCTTTAAAATCCCTTTGCCTTTTCTGTGGCCTGTAGCTGTAGTTATGCTTTAAGAATTTTTATACGTTTCTTGAAGCAAGTTTTCACAAGTAGAGATGTTTTTTTAGCAATTATATGTAAATACTCTCCATATTGTAGAACTGTAATAAATGTATATGTATACATACATTTTCAGAGGTCCTTAAAGAATTTAACCTCTATCTTTCTGAAGTGGCTCTTCTCCCAACTACTAAAAAGCTTCCAGGGTAGTTTTTATAATTCACATTTTTAAGGGGAAAAAAAGGTCACAAAACTTCAGTACATAAGACAGCACTAAAAATAAGCATAAACAATATATATTTTTATGTGTAAAACCTATTCATTACAGAGTGATAGTAAGATGCTTCAGGATTCTGAACTTGTGATTAATGTAGTATGCATCAGCTTCGCTTCATGCCTTGCTACACACCCAAGGTGTCCATTAATCAGCTCTGCTGCAGAGTTTGTCATATCTTGTTGCTTAAATAACACAGTCACTCATGCTGGGAGGTATCTAGTACTATACCAAATTTTTCCACTTGGAGCTTTAGAACTTCTTAAACATTCTTTACAAGACATTTTATCATCATGGGCACATGAACATCTTGTGTATAAGTAGAGCAAATTAAACCTTTTTAATGTGCAGATATCCTTCATCTCCATTTAAAGAGTCTTACACAGCATAATATGCAGTGAGTTACAGTAGCTTCATTTGAGCCTTTCAGCTGCAGTAGAGTGGTACCAGAATTACATTGTTGTTGTAACTTTAAAATAAACTATGATCTTTTCTTCACAATTAATTCTCCAAGGAGGACAGTGACATCATCATGTAACTAATGTTAAGTAGAAAATATCTGTGTTTTGATGAAAAATACAAAACATTTAAAAGAGAAACTGAAAACTCAAATGCAATATGTTAAATACTATTTCAGAAAAAAGATATTTTGTCCTATTCTGGACACATTCAGGGACCTCCACATACTTCTTAAATTGTGAGGCCCCAATCTGCACTCAATACTCAAGCACTCAGTACTCAATCTGCACTCAGTACTCACATCTACACTGACTATAGTGGGATGATCCCCTCTTTTGACTTGCTAGAATCTAGAATTTAATGCTTATTCTAAGTTAAAAATTTCAACAGCATTTTGTCTCTATGAATGTCAGCAGAGAGAAATACTAGTATCTAGATTTATGCTACTGGTTTAAGTAAATGGCTGTTAAGCATATAAAAGCTGATAAAAGATGACACACAACTTTTAAGAAGACAATTAATTTATGTAATGATTTCTGTTTCTCGACTTTTAAAAATATGTAATGGTGTGTCTGTGGAAATTGCAAAGCTCAGTTTGAAGGGCAATATAAGATAAGAACTGTCATAAGCAAAAGAGAAAAAAGGCAGCAATTTCCCAAACATAAACAAAAGCAGTGAAAACAATACAACTTAAAATGGATAATGATTAACTGCATTGTGCTCTACTTGGGTTCATAAGCAGTATTGCACAATCCTTATTTATTTGCCAATACTGGACCCAGATTAATAAACTGAACCTATGCTTCACACCAAAGATATGTAATATATTCCTAGAGCCTATGTGTTTTTTTTTTCACTGGGAGGTAGAAATTTGCATATTGAAAGGTGTTTTACTAAAATTTTTATACAAAACCATGTCTTAGCTATTTTGTATACCAAAACACAAAACCCCAAAGTTGACAAATTCAACTGGTTGAACTCCAGATGAGTCATTACCACCTTATACTCAGAAGATATTTCCGCCGAGATAGTCTTGTGATAATGCGTTCTTGGTTGTGTTTTATAGATGAGGAACTGAAGTAGGAAGCCACATTTGAGCCCAAATTCTGCTTGTATTATGCTCTATACCACCAGCTTCTTTTGACCTTAGTAAAGTAGGTAAATCAGAGAACAATTATAATACATGATTTGCTCAACACCCCTTGAAAATCTAGTGAGACTTGAAACAGACCTTGTTACCAGACTTGTAAATGAACCCTAAACCTCAAGATTGCCAAGCAGGATTTTAGTATCTTCCAAAGCTGATACATATTCCTTTGCTATAATGAAATGAAATCTATAAAAATATAATTCTTGAGATTAAACTATTAAAATAAATGCAGTATTTATTAATATGTATGTCAGCATGCCTAAGGTTTAGATGGATATTTTTCCATATTTTTAGAAAAAATTAACTGAATATAAATAAATTTAAATAACTGGGGAATCCACATTAAATAAAGAACTCTAAAAATTTCTATTGTCAATTAAAATTTATTTGTTTAGTATTAAGAATCCAGAAAGTATTTGTATACTTTTGTGACAGGATGAGGTTTGCTTGCACAGAAGGCAAATAATTTTCTTAATGCATAAATCATGACATATATATAGCATGTCATTTCTGTAATGAGTATGGTTTACATGGTAAAGCACACAAAACAGAATATAATTTGAATAAGTAAAAATAACTTCTTTTTGAATGGTCAACAGACACAAAATAGCCTATTCCAAGCAATTTGTTGAATATTTATGATTAAAAGTTACATTTACAAGATGAACAATTTATGCACAAAGTGTTCACAGATTATTCAACCGGTTTGAATGGTGTGCTCTTTATCCTTTAAGATATGTTTTTTTCCTCAGTTAGTGGGAGCTTTGAGTCATGGGGTGTTTATAGCACCTGTATTCTTATCAAATATGGAAACTTTTAGTTGGGTTGCTAAGGCATAGAAAATAAAAGGCATGACAGTTCAAACCTGTATCTTTATTGTGGGTGGATGTAAAGATAGAAAAATGACAAAAAAATAGGATATACACTAGAGAATAACATAGGTTTATGACTAACAAAATATATTTTTAGAGAATTATTTAACAAAATTTTATTTCATATTTTCTTCAGATTGAAAGTAAAAAGAAAATATAGATATATTTGCATAAACAGATAAAAGTTTAACGGTCACCAGAGGGAGTGTATGAGAGACATTTTCTGATGCCCAAAGGTGAGGTCATCTATCTGAGATCCAAGTTCCCAAGGTAACAAAAGGAAGAACCATTCATTTTAACAAAAGAAAGGTGCCTTAGTTGAAGTATGTAGCATTATACCAGAACTATAGAAACCAGTTTGTGTCAATCTCTTTCTTCTCACTTCAATATAAAAAGCAAAATTAACTTTTGATTTCTTTAATTAAAAAAAATTACGGAGACTATAATTGATAAAAATAGAAAAATGCCAACATATGATACAGCTTCCTTGCATATAAGCATTATAATATTATACACGGGGTTTATGCTGTCTTTAAGCCAAAGAACTCATGACTTATTCGACATGCTGAAGGAATGGGCTTAGGGCAAAGAAGTAAAAATGTATCATAAATCGTGTTAGTGGAAAGAAGAATATTTAAGTGTCTCTAGATATTGGGAGTTACATAGAGAATAAAGCATAACTGCTGAAGGAAAAGTTTAAATTTCTTGGTTTAAGTGAATATCATAAAAAATAAAATAAAATAAAAAATTCAATCCAATTCTTGCCTCAGCCACAGGTTTTCTATGATATTCTTATGAATTTACATGACAAGCCTTTTGTGACTTCTTTTTGGCAATGATTTAATTCTCATTTTTGGAGTCTTACACAAGACCAAATCTTAATATACACAGTAGTAAGCACCTGTATCTATAACTAATGTAACTTGTAGAGTGGTACCTGGGAAAGGTAACAACCCATATTATCATGTGGCTGGATACCAGCAGGTCTAGGATGTGCTGCACAACCAGGACCAAAGAAGAAATTATTGGTTCACACTTGTCCTGATTCGTGAAATGCTCTCCTGCATCAGAGCAGGTAACCAACACTGACATGACAGGGCTACCACAGTTAAGAATCCCAGGAAGCAAAATAATTATCTGTACTACACAGTGCTTCGATGAATGTTAGTAAATACGCTGGGATTGCCTTGGAAAGATGTAGGACAAGGATGTACTGGTCTAAGTCCTAGGCTGCTACCTACTTATTACACTGAAGATATCATAGGAAAGGATAAGCTACTGTAAAAAATTGTAGATGTATTTAGTGATGTTGCCTGGGTAACAGATCCTAGCATCCCCTAATTAGAGTGCTTAACTTACTTTCTTAAGAGATTCTTTTTTTAAGAATCATGTTGGCATAATCATCTACCTCATTAAACTGGTTCCATGTCAGTGTGACTGAACTTTTGTAAACGGAGTCAATGCAAAGAAAAACTAGTGCGGTGGGGTGAAGAATCAGGAGTAACATGAATAAAGCTGTCAAGTTGAACTTTCACCTTGTCACACTTTTTACTTGTTAATATTTATATAATTATGCTTAGCTAGATACTCAAGTGGGAATAAAGATTTGAAAGGAATGATCTGAGACTGCTAGAATAATTTTTTATTATTTTGGGGGTAGAGGAGTTTTGTTTAGTTTTTTCCCCTATTTAAAATAACCTGCCAACTTCTGGAACATATAATATTCCAGTAATGCTTCTAAGCAGCACATTACCCAGTGAGTACTTAAAAATGGGATTTGCTTCTAACAGTGTGAGGATTAGGAAGTTATAACAGGCATTTCCTATGGAGTACCAGGAAAAGGCTGAACTTTTTATCTCCTCAGGATCTCACAGTTGAATAAATTAAATTATTAAAAATTAAAAATTACTGCTGAATAGTATTTATTATCTTGAAATAAATTTATTTCTGAAGTTAGGAGTGCATACATCCCTTACTTTAAAAAATAAACCAGAGAATCAGTACTTCAAATCATGGCAAATTTCCCTTTTTTTTTCCAACAGATCAGCTAACATATTGCAAACTAAAAGGTCAAATACTGTGTTTTCACAGATGTACTCAAATTCACATTATGAATTTCCATCTGCCTATGCATCAGACCTGCAGTACTCGGATGCAGACCATCCAGTTCCATATGTTGCACCTCTTCCTTTTCCCTGAAAATATTTCTGTATGCTTCAGTCAGAAAAATTGTACCTAAAGGTGTATTAAACTTTGCTTGCACCAAGGTCAAATGGCATAGAAAGGCCCACATATATAACCTACAGCTGTCATCCTCCAAAGGGGAGCAACTGCATGAAGATAAGCCTGTGGAAAAGGTTCCTTCTCCATGCTAATTGTCATACTGAGCTCAGGAATTGTTTAGGAAAGTACTTGTTGTCCTGGACAAAGACAGCACCGGACATATTTTGAGTAATAGCAATTTGACATTATAAGTAATTGGATTCCAGTACATATCAAGTTTCCTTGATGATTTTTTTGACAAGTGTAACCATAACCTCTGTATTCATATGACACTACGGTTTATAGCTCTGTGTACATACAAGAAGGTGAAGAAGATCCTAACATCAGTAAATATTTAGAACAGTTAAATTATAATATGGATTATAGATACATAATGTTATAGTATGATTTCCAATAGCTCTGATATCTGAATACTTCTAATTGTAAGGAGAAAAGTCACAGTAGGAGGAAGAGAGACGCCGTATGGACATATGACCACATGCACCATTGGTTAAGCACAGCTAACACAATGTTCTTATGCAAAGTATAGTCTTTTTTGTTGTTCCTTCCTTCATTTTTACAGGGTGATGAAATTGCCTAAACCTCATGGACACTATAATAAGGCAACCAGGTAAATGTTGTTTTCTTGTTGAGACTTCTCAAGGACATTATAGGACACAATAGTTGATATTGAGTGCATGAATACTATCAGGACTTTGACAGTTATACACAGGTACAGTAGCAGACAGAAGTGAGGCAGAGAGGTCATGATTCTTGGGCAAGGTAATATCATCTTTTAGTGAAACTAGTTTATGATGACAAAACCACATATTCCATTTGTCAAAATATGCCAAATCTAAAAGGGAGACAGGATCCTTGCCTTCAAGAGTTTTCATTTTATTCTGTGACTGTTAAATATATCTTAATTTAATATAGGCACTGCATGACTAGCATAAATTCTTATTAAGATTTTGTAATCTCAGTTGGAAAGATATTTCAGATCTATTAAGGTAACGTGGCTTTTAAGCTTTCTGCAATTATGTAGGTGATTCAATGAAGAAAATTCTTTGACACCGAAATCCAATTACTGGATTTATACTAGTCTTCAAACTCCTTTGTGTAATAGGAGAAAATTTGGAAGTTGGAAAATCTTGTAATTTTTACATAAAAAATTACAAAATTTCAAGCTTGAAGATCTACTAAAAAGAAACTCAAAAGTGACAGAATGTCAGAGTGTGAAAAATTTTGAGAAGGCAAAATGCAAAGAGAGAAATAATCTGAATGTACGAAAGAAAAAGGATATTTAAATCCTATTGTCATTCTCCTGGCAAAGTTAAAATGTATAAAATGAAATAGACAGGGAGGAAAAGAAGAAAACCTGAATTTGTGCAAAGCACATTTGCATGGATGTAAATGACATGCATAACACAAATGTTACTAAAAATAAAAGCTAATTTTGTCATCATTTTATTCACTTATTCTTTAGCTAGTTCATGTTCAAACACAAAAGAAAGAAAAGTAATGCATGTATGTACAGAAACACTTTCATAATCCTAAATATTATCATATCTCTGTTCTTGTCAAATGTTATCAGTAAACAAGTTAACCCTTATGTGTTTTTAGTATTTTCCTTCACTAGTTTGCTGTATTACTTCCATACTACATTACTCTCACAGTAGTTTCCTTGTTCTTACTGAGTTCCTATGTAACAGTCATTATTGATCATTTTCTTTGCATTGAATGAGTGGGTAGATGTGATAGTATTCCTGAGTTGCCGTGCTAAACAGTCTGTTTCATTTGGACTTTACTAGATAGAATGTCTATAAAAACAAAGCATGGCTTTCATCAAAACCCACACTAAATCAAAAGACGGTGTTTCAAAAACAGACTTAGGCGAGGGAAAGAGGAGTGACAGTGACACAGACAATGAAAAGAAAAACTTGTCTTAACACCCAGTTCAAGAACTTATTATACCTGTTGAGTGTCGTAAAAACACATGGTAACCATGGGTACTTTCCCCCTTCCCAGTGACAAATAAAGTGCTGACAAGCTCAGAAGAGATGTAAGCGCGAGTGCTGTGTGCTGCACAGCTTAAGCTTACTGCAACAAGGAGTCCTTGGTATTTTGCAATCAGAGGCTGTCAAGAAAATACAAAATACTCTGAGCCTCTCACTAGAGGTCACTAATTATTACCTGTATTTCAGGGAAGTATGTTTATGGCAGTGGGTGAACTGGGGCATGGCAACAAGACCAGAATTCCTTTCCTCCCAACGCTGCCCCAAGTGTGGTAACACATCAGTTAGAGCACCAAAACCAGCATGTGTTTAATTCTAGGCTGCATCAGACTAGAATATTATCTTGATTAAGCCACTATAAATCTAGAATAACTCTACAGAAGTTAGACATCACTGCAAATAAGATAAGAATCTGTTTTCCTACATGTAATCATTGATTCTCAGCTCATGACAGCAGCCTAACATGAGAAATATTTATATATATATATGTATCTGCAACTTGATAGAATCACAGAGAATGTGGAGCTTGACACAGTCACTCTCTTTGCTTAAGCCCTCTGAATCACTAGACCTGATACTTTTGGAAAATGTATTCCAGGAGACTATGTAAATTTCAAATTAATATATTGTTGGGTGAATAATACGCTTGACAACTTGATTTTCTATAAATTTATTTTCTAGACCTTTCTCTGGAGTAAACTAAGGTCTGTTAAATTTTCTTTCTTTCTTTTCTCTGATCGTTCTCTAGTTTGCAGCAAATATCATAATTTCAGCCCAAAATCCAGCTCTTGTAACGTGCTCTAAGTACTGGCAGAATGTCACGTTCTATCAGTCTCCCAGCTCACATGTTGTTGGACAGCCATCAGATCAAACAGAAAATATAACTACTATGTCCACTTTGCTGCCATCTTTCACCAAGAGAGAGGATTTCTTCCACAACTAGTGACTTTTACTCAGATATTGGAAGTTCAGACCTTTGAAACCTCTAGCTTTCAGTTATACTTGTTGAAACGTAAAGCTTTCAGACATTGTTTGAGGTAACTGGTGGAGAACAGTCATTTCTGTCTTCCCTTAGTTTTTTCTTGGCTTAGGAAGTTATATGAAAAGCAGAGTTGAGGTGGTTCTGTATGTGTGAGAGTGCACATTCATTAGTAACTTTTTCTCTTCCTAGACCTATATAAGAACTCATCAATTTGTTAAAGGAAGTTCAAGATGGTACTTCTAGGAACCCTCTTGTTCCTGTTACTGTACAATCTAATGGGCCCATACCATTTATCAGCTTCCCATACCTTAAAGGTGGAAAAAGTGTGTATAGACAAATCTCCCATGTTTTTTCTAGACTTACAAATAATATTAAAATATATCCAACTAAAAATACAGGTCTGCCCAGCAATGCCTCAAAATTATATCAGGATAAAGAATAAAGCCAGTATGAAATATTAAACCACTAAAGTGCTGAATCTTTCTCCTAGTGTGAAAATTTTCAGATATTCATTCCCTCATTTTCTTCTGTTTGTTTCAGCTTCAGATAAAGCTAAACTTTCTGTCTATAAAGGAGCAGAACCTTATGAAAAATTATCTTTTGTGCCCCCTTTCCCTCCTGTGCTATGGCTTCTTCAGCGTCCTCCTTTCAATTTGCTGAACAACTTCTGTAAGACAACATCATACTTGCTGTAAATGGCGTCATCTTACTTACAGTTGCAGCTAGTCACTCATCCTGGCCCTGTCAGAGGAGACTGGACGCCTATCACTTCATATGTTTTGATTACCAGATGTTGAGGTTGTTATTTTAGAAGAAAAACTTCACAAGGGAGACATAAGACAACTTCAAAACAAAATACTGAGCTAAGTTACTGTCTTATTTATGATCTTCTCATAAATCTGAAAATCGACTGACTTCAAAAGGCTTCACTCTAATTCTCACTTATTTATTTACATAGAAGTCTGAGAATTCAGCCTTTCATATCAGTAGCTATGGGTGATTTTGTTCTCTTAAGTTTTGTAAGCATTTAAGTCTGGAGAATTTAAAAATATAACAGAAAAAAAGCCACTAACTAACATATACAGACACTAAATGCGAGGAAGCAAATGACTGAAAAACAGATTACAGATGCTTAAAAGAATTTCAGTGGATTTATTTTTCTTCATCTCTTCAGTATTCAGAAATAATAATCTTCCCTGAGAGTTATGTGTTTTTTCATATAAAAAACATAGTTAAAATAGGGATCTTATCCCATGTATAAATGTAACTTAAGGTTATCATGTTGTATATATTTTACTTCTGAACTGCATTTTGTTTGTAAGGCTGTCAGCTGCTTTATCATAAACAGCAAATGCCATTTTTCTCATCCAAGTAGCAGCATTTATGAGAAGAGAAGCCTGCATCTTACTCAGTCAGAACTGATCTTTCATATAAATTTCTATATCCATCATTTCCAAGTCCAGCCAAACTTCTATTCTATTTAAGGATACGTCACTCTGCATTTCCTTCTCCAAATGCACACAAACCCATACCTTTACATACACTTTGTTCTGTACCAACTATGTCCAAAACATATCCTGTGATTTGTAGAACAGACTGTGTAACTGTCCCTGGGAAGGTGGGAGCATGTTTATTGTTCTCCACACATTTTTGAATTAGTGGTACAGGTCTATATACAGGATAAAAAACAAAAAAATGAGTTATTGTGTCCCAATGTAATACGAGAAAAATTATCAAAGATTACAAAACAAAAGCATTTTCAGATTCCACTTAATGGATTCCCAAACTTTTCCCCTCAGTAGTTTTCATTTTCTTATATTAACTGTGGAAAGTACAATTCAATCTCTTTTATTCATTAAATATAAACTTTGTCCAAATATATTAGAAAATGCACTGAACGGTTCTAATATATGTTTTGATTTTATATCAGAAACATGAAGTTATACACATTTATTTCTAGGCTACAGATCTGAATCATCCATGTACATTTCTTTACTTGGTGTTCAAGTAAATAGAAAAAAGCTTTTAGATTTTACAGGTAGTTCCTTAGTTTAAAAATGTGATTATAAAATAAACAAGCTGTAAGAAGTCCCATGTGTTAGGATAAGAATGTGTGCTCTGCTTCTCTTCAGTGAGACAGAGAACGTGGGATTCTTTCCTGAAGATTATTTTTTTTCCTAATATAAGATATGCATAATCCAGGTTCAAATACAAATTCGTCAATATGCCAGACATATAAATGACTTCACAATGTTAAAGTCAGGATTCTAAGAGAAAATATAATTATACATATGTATAAAACTAAGAAAGAATTGAGGGGAAGTGAGTATTATAAAGGACAAACCAAGTCCGGAATACTAAAAAATTCTAAGAGGAGTTGCAGTCAGTTGAAAAGCAATTCAAAAAAAATAGAGAAAGTAGTAGATGTTGCTTAAATCGTGGCTTTCATCGTTTTTTCTCTATTCCGTCCTGTTGCATTACTGTTGATTACATACATTATACAAGATGATTGGTTTGAATGCTTAGGCTTGGAGGAAGGTGAAAGAAGGTCACTTTGGAACTGCTTTGATACTCAGTCTGACAAGCAATTTAAATTTTTCCTGTAGTCTGTTGTTTTGTTTTACTTTTTCAAATACAGTGGCGCATATTTCTATTTTAAGCTTTGTACTGTTAGTGTATCCCTTCAGAAACACTACAATTTTGTGCTCTTGCTGTGTCACTGATTCAAGCTTTAGGTTTTGATGCCACTGCAATACTTCTGGTAATGACAACTAACCTTGTACAGACACAAATTTAATGTCTGGTCATATGAGATATAGAAGTGTTTTGTTTTCAAAATCCATAGATAACAGTACTTTCTTCCTTATGTTTTACAGGATAAAATGTAAGCCTCTTACTGTTGATGCCTCTGGGTCTTTATCTGTCTGGTTCTTTTATTTAATAAGTTAGGAGACAATATCTGTCAAGGTGGTTTCTTTAGCTTGATTTGAATTTGAAATATATACTCTTCTTGGGAAAGACTGCCTCTTTCCAGGTTTGGGTTTGGTTTGTTTATTTTTTTGCTTGTTATTATTCTTTTCAATAAGGTGGGCAGAAGAGACTGTTACATTCTCTCAGATTCTGCGTTATGCAAATTTTAAGGAAATAGAAGGGTACAGATAGTATGAAAGTGGTATGAAAGACCAGAAAGTATGGAGTGGTATGTGAACAACGAGAAAATACACTGAGTGGACAGAAAACTGGGAGTAAGCAGAGATAAAATTGTCAGACCAACAGAAATATGAAAGGCATAAAGAGTTGTAAAAAGTTAAGGCTAGGGATAGAAAAAGGCAATTGGGACAGAATTTGTCCCTTCTGAAAAGTTAGAAACCCACTTATCTGTGTTTACAGAATCACAAACTTAGAAATGAACCTGAGGCAAAAGGTAATTGCTTCCTGAAGACTCAGAAGTTCAAAGGCTCATTTTTGGTACCTTGATTTAAACCAATCTAATTTTTTTTTCAGGGAAGAAAGGACGGAAAGCTGTCAAGTTGTTTGAGTGCTTGACTTTGGCGGTATTGCCCTTTACACAGGGATGAATTGCACCCTAAACAAACTCAATATGATCTGCAATAAATTGTGCTTACTTTTTATGAAGTATTCATTTATACTCCAGAATGTAGTGAGTAAGATCCTGCTGTAAACCATGCCAGAATACATAGTTGTGAGAAAGGAAGAAAAGAGCTGGAAAAGAGAAGAGGGACACACCTGTGTATTAATCTTTGACTTTTTAAGCAAGGCAGAAAAGAAAAAATTGTAATCTGCTTTTAAATTGTATAATATAAAAAGATAGTATCTCCACATCAAAAAATCAATGTGAATGTCTAAATGCACACTACTAAATTTTACCTGTAGGTAGTTTTTTCCAAAAGTAGATTTTCTATTTTATGGTAGTCTATCTTGGTTCATAATATCAAATAGGTTTTCCTCTTGGTTTTTGACGACTATTGCATTACATTTACTCTAATTTAATCACAAAATCTATTTTATTCTTTATCTATCTATCTATCTATCTATCTATCTATGATTTGTTTACATTTTGGATGGCATTTGGCTAAACTCAACTTGGAGCTGCCTGATTTTCAAATGTTTTCATCAGTATGTTTATCAGAATGCACAGTTCATGAAATGATATAATAATTTTGGTGGTACTGAAGACATTGTGGAAGACCGAATTTAAAAGTATTTCAGTTAATCTAGACATTAAAGGAACCTAAAAGAAAGTATTTCATAAAATAAATTCTCTGTCTAGGAATGAGGATGAGAAGATGCAGTGTTTTTGTTGTTTAACCCTGGCTGGCAACTAAGCACTACACAGCCACTTGCTCATTTCCTCCTCCTGCAGTGGAATGGGGAGAGAATCTTAAAGACAAAAGTGAGAAGGAATATTGTGGTTTGCAATAAAAACAGTTAAAGAATTAAAATGATATAATATTTTTTTTAAAAAAGAGTAAGCAGAAGAGGAAAATAAGAATCCCTCAAGATCTGAAAAGAAAATAAAACAGAAAGCAAGTGATATAAATTAAAATAATTGCTTACCACCCATTGACCAACCAGTGCCCGAGCAGTGCTTGCCTCAGCCAAGAAATATCTTCTTAAACTTCTACAAGACTGAATAAAGTATTTCTTGGCTACTATCATAATATTAGTGATGTTACCTATTGTAGATAAATTTTATTTCAGATTTTTTATTCATCTGCTTTCAAGACCATTTTGTAGATAGTTTAGGGTGTATTTGGGCAAACCTAGATTACTCCATCACAACTTATAAGTATCCGAAGAGGACACATGTTAGATTTCACAAATTTAAGAGTTAAAACAGGAATGATTCATATATTTTGCAGTGTACTGGGGAAATTCTAACTTTCGGTATTTAAATTATTGTCTTTTTACTCCCTAGCAAACATTAAGCATTAAGGATTGCAATCATTCCTGTAAGGTTCAATGGAAAATGAAATAAATAATATCTACTTAATAAACACTTCTTAATATTAACAGTTTTTTCAATTTTCCCTCTCATTAGATGAAACCAACTTTAAACAGGCAGATGCCTTAAACAGCCCCAGCCATGCAGAGACAGAGCATTTATGAAGGACATTCAGTTTTCAGGTAGACTAAATTGTGTTCTGGATGCATCCACCTGTATCCACTGCTCATGTAGCTATCTCATGCAGCTTCATAAATCACCTGGGTTTAGGTAGTTTAAAACCAGGAGTTGACAACTGTAAAGTTAAATAAGCTATAAAAGTTTCAAAGAACAAAACAAATTATAAGAAATTAGAGAACCTGTTCCTTGAAGATAGTTAAATATGTCCTTGAGCAAATGGTAAATATAGGCTTGGGAACATTAAGAATTTTACAATGTTTGAAAGGAGTATACCTACAGAGGAAGACAGTTATTAAAGCTAAAGACCATATAATCAAGAAAAAGGGTGTTTAATGTTCAAGTTTAATATAAAAAGGAGGGAGTTCCATGCATGAGATGTACTGGTTGTAAAATAGTTTCTCCAGGAAATACATGTGAGACTTTAATTGTTTTGGAGGGTATTTGGTATCTTTTTGTTTAGGGAAAGGGAGAGGAGAAAACAACACACCAAAACAACCCTAAACCCCTGAAAAGCTTACACCAGAACAAAAATAGAGAATCATCAAGTTAATTTCTAACCTTTCTTTTCTGTTCTTTTCAGAAGGCCATTCAAGATAATGTCCTTTCTGTTCTTTCTTTTGTTATTTTTTGTCACTATTCATGAATTTATCAACTTTCACTGACAGAATCTGTATATTTGTGAAAACTTCAAAACACTTAGCAGTGAATTTTGCCTTTAATAAGATAAGATGTAGTTTATGCTTTAACATAAAGCTTCTCATCAATCAAAAGATTTAACATACACAATTTTAGTCTTAGGATTATTTACTATAGGCATAATTGATAACTTCTGATGAAACTTATTATAAGGATACTATCTACATATTTCTTTCAGCTTCCAAATTCAATGTCATTCTAGTTTGTAGGACTGTATTTCAGTCAATAAAAATTTAACATGAGCCAAATTCACTTTAATGTGGTGAGCTAAAGGAAAGAAATAGTCCCTTCTTCAGCACCCAACTTTAAAAAAAACCACTTTAAATCACAGAGTCACAGAATAACAGAATGGTAGGGAATGGAAGGGACCTCTGAGGACTGTCTCATCTAACAACATTGCTAAAGCAGGTTCATCTAGAGCAGAATGAACATGAACATGTCCAGGAGGATTTTGATCATCTCCAGAGAAGGAGATTCCACAACCTCTCTGGACAGCCTGTTCCAGTGCTCTGTCACCTTTACAGTAGGGATTCTTTTCCTCATGTTCAGATGGAACTTCCTGTGTTCCAGTTTATGCCTTTGGCCTTTGTCCTGTCACTGGGCACCACTGAAAATTGCCTGTATCCATTCTCTTGACGCTTGCCTTTTAGATACTTTTAAGCATTCATAAGATCCCCTCTCAATCTTCTCTTCTCCAGGCTAAACACACCTAGGTGTCTCAGCCTTTCCTCATAAGAGAGATGCACCAGTTCCCTAAACATATTTGTGGCCCTCCACTAGACTCTTTCGAGTAGTTCCTTGTCTTTCTTGATCCACCCGGATTCCAGGTCCTTCTCTGCAGAGCTGGGTTTCAGCAGGTCAACCCTTAACTTGTGCTGGTGCATGGGTTTATTCTTCCCTAGGTAAGGGACTCTGCACTTGCCTTTGTTAAACTTCACTAGGTTCCTCTCAGCCCAACTCTCCAACCTATCCAGGTCTCACTGAACGTCAGCACAACCTTCTGGTCTACCAGACACTCTTCACAGTTTCATGTCATCAGCAAACTCCCTGAGGGTACACTCCAGTCCAGGTCATTGATGAATATGTTCAACGGGACTGGGCCCAGTATTGACCCCTGGGGAATACCACTAGCTACCAGCATCCAACTAGACCCTATGCCACTGATTCACAACCCCCTGAGCTGTGCTATCCATTCAGTTCTCAATCCACCTCACTGACCACTAATTTAATCCACACTTCCTAAGCTCTCCTTCGAGGATGTATGGGAGTTAATTTTAAATGCCTTGCTGAAGTCAAGGTAGACAACGTCCACTGCGCTCCCCTCATCTACCCAACCAGTCCTGACTTCATAAAAGGCTATCAGATTGGTTAAGCATATTTTCTTCTTGGTGATTCCATGTTGATGACTCCTGATANTCCAGGTCCTTCTCTGCAGAGCTGGGTTTCAGCAGGTCAACCCTTAACTTGTGCTGGTGCATGGGTTTATTCTTCCCTAGGTAAGGGACTCTGCACTTGCCTTTGTTAAACTTCACTAGGTTCCTCTCAGCCCAACTCTCCAACCTATCCAGGTCTCACTGAACGTCAGCACAACCTTCTGGTCTACCAGACACTCTTCACAGTTTCATGTCATCAGCAAACTCCCTGAGGGTACACTCCAGTCCAGGTCATTGATGAATATGTTCAACGGGACTGGGCCCAGTATTGACCCCTGGGGAATACCACTAGCTACCAGCATCCAACTAGACCCTATGCCACTGATTCACAACCCCCTGAGCTGTGCTATCCATTCAGTTCTCAATCCACCTCACTGACCACTAATTTAATCCACACTTCCTAAGCTCTCCTTCGAGGATGTATGGGAGTTAATTTTAAATGCCTTGCTGAAGTCAAGGTAGACAACGTCCACTGCGCTCCCCTCATCTACCCAACCAGTCCTGACTTCATAAAAGGCTATCAGATTGGTTAAGCATATTTTCTTCTTGGTGATTCCATGTTGATGACTCCTGATAAACCTTCTTTTCCTCCAGATGCTTGGAGATGATATCTAGTATGAGCTGTTCCATCACCTTTCCCGGGAAGGAGGTGAGGCTGACTCGCCTGTAGTTTCCTAGGTCATCCTTCTTTCCCTTTTTGAAGATTGGAGTGACACTGTCTTTTCTCCACTCCTCATACATCTTTCCTGTTCTCCATGATCTTTCAAAGATCATCACCCATATGATCCTGCCACTTGATGCTTACCTATAAGCTCTTAATGTTCTTCCTCCATGATTCCAAAGATCACGGAGAACGGCTAACAGTAGCATCTGCCAGATCTCTCACTACTCATCGCATGAGGGCCCATGGATTTGTGGGTGTTCAGTTTCCCCAAAAAATCTCTAACCCAGTCATCCTCAATCAAGATATAGTCTTCCTATCTCCAAACTTTCCTTCCTCCAGGGTCTGCGATTACTGACAGACAGCTTTAGTAGTAAAGACTGAAACAAAGAAGGCATTTAGTAACTCCACCTTCTCTCCATCACATGGGAACCAATCTCATTCAGCAGCAGGCTCAAATTTTTCTAGTCTTCCTTTTGCTGCCTGAAGAGCCCCTTGCTGTTCTTGACATCCCTTGCCAGGTTTCACTCCAAGTGGGCCTTAACCTTCCTCAGTGCATCTCTGTAGATTCTGACAGCTTTCCTGTATTTCTCCCAAGTGGCCAGGGACTTTTTCCACATTCTGTAAACTTCCTTCTTCCATTAGAGTTTTTCCAGAAGCACATTGTTTATCCATGCACGTGTCCTACCTTCTTTGCCTGTTTTCTTACTCCTAGGGACACTTTGATATTGAATATGTAGGAAGAAGTTCTTGAATATTGACCATCTCTCTTGAACCTCTCTACCTTCTAGAGCTCTATCCCACGGGCTTCCCCTAAGTAAGTCTTTGAAGAGGCTAAATTTAGCGCTCCTGAAGTCCAAGGTAGTAATCTATGCAGGACTGAACTCCACCAATTCATGGTCACTGAAGCCAAGGCTGCCCCCAACTTTCACATCCTCAAACAGACCTTATTTAGTTTGTTAGTACAAGGTCCACCAGCACAGCTTTTCTTGTTGGTTCTTCCATCAATTGTATCAAACCCTTGAGTTGGTTCTTGTCATGGGAGGCAGCCAAGGAACACTTGATTGGCCTGGAATATTCCCCAGCTGGAAGTGATTATATGAGGATGCCGTGAGTCCTTCAGTTTAAAGCCCACCTCAGAAAGGTGGTCAACCTACTGCCAAAGATTCTCTTGTCTTTTCTTGACAGGTGGATTCCACCCCTCTCAGGTAAGTTGTTACTATTTTTTTTGTTCATCTACTTTTTCTCTTCATACTTGGATTTGTTATAAAACATAGGTCTTGATTTGGTTTCATTTAAGGAAGATGCACTGAATTTCAAGAAATGGTGCAAATATCATGAAAGCTGTTTTGTATGCTTAGAGTTATTGTACTGATTTAGTATCAAACCTTGTATTCAATTGGATCTTGATGTATGAGCTTCATTTCTTATTGCAATCCATCAGACATTTTATAGGGAGAACAACAAAACTGCTGAATATGATAAACATGTCAAAATCAGTAAAGGATTATGATCTGGTGTGAATAATATAAGTGTTTCACATAACAACAGTACAGTTAGAACTGTTTGTCAGCACTGTAATGAATTACCTACTCTTGGGGATCACAGTGGTCTACCTATGTATATGGTTCTTCAGGGCCAAAATTGAAACTCAAGACCTTTCCAGGGTGAGCTTTCTCTGGAGTTGCCTATTTCTTTACAAGTTGTCCTTTCTCAAATTTTTAGAAGTAAGGATGATCTGACAATTATGTAGGCAAATGATTCTCTTTAACAATATGGTATTGGTAGAAGAATATATGCTTTATTTTAACTCTATCTTTATAAACATTTGAATGAGTCACATTGAAATACAGGTAAAACATCGATCATTCTGATCTACCACTGTCACAGCAATATTATTTCTTATACAGACAGCATAAAGATGTCATTCTTCGTACCAGGTACATGGCATATCCAGGTGTGTGGTATATCCTGGTAACTTCCCAGTCCCAACATTATACAGCTATAGCCAGAGACAAATTCAACCAGTTGGCTACAACCAGATATTTTTATAAATAAAAGAGGGAATGAACAAGACCCCAAAGCTGACATTCTGATTATCTCTTTGCTTCTTTCCACAGCTTCTCACTCACTAACTTGTAACTCTTCAGACCTGTGTGTGATGTTACTCTGTGTTTAAAATCCTTCAGAAGATCTCAGATCTCTTCTAATATGCTTTGCCCTTGCAAGTCTATTTATCTGAGATATGCCTATCAATCAGAGATATAAGTAGCCTGAAACAAAAAAGAAATTGGAGAACCATAGGGGAAAAAGAAAACATCACAGAAAACTGAAGTTTTCAATTAAACAAAATAAAGAATGAGATTGCAGATTGATTTGGAACTAACAATACATCATACTCCTTAAAACTTTAACGAAATATCATAAACATTGACTATAAGCATCAATTTGCATTTGCAAAGTTAAGAGAAGGGTCTTTGAGTAATGTAGATTTTGATTTAAAAAACTTACACTATACATAGTTATCACAGCGCTGAGTAGATGTAATTTAAAACCAGCTCATTAACTGCATTTCCATACAAGACAGCAGAGAAATACTCAGATAAGGGATTTTTTTTAAATTATCTTTTGGGGAGTTTTGCTAAATTTTTATCTATGACCTATATGATATGGTAAATTTCAAGTATGGCTGGCAAATGATGTCTGATGAAGAAAGTATTAATAAGTAGCTCTAATAAACCTTTTTTTTCCCCTTTACTACAATTAAGTGCAAGGGACCAAATTTGGCATTTGAGAGTAAAAAATGCATCACATACATCTATATAAATTTTACATTGCTTATAATCAATAATTTAGAAGAAGAAATATGTCAGCATTACAGTTTGTTTCAACATAAATTCTCACTTGGAATGCTCATGAAAAAAAGTTAAGACAGAAAATGAGAAAAGAAGACATCTTTTTTAGTATGAAGATCATGTAAGGAGAAGTGCTGCAATTCTTTATCTAATTCAACACAAGAAAAAGACTGTAAAATGGCAAAAACATCACCTGGAGTGGAGTCATAGCACTTATGAGCAGTGTGGAAATCCTGGTAGAAGCTCAATTTCTTCCACTGCAGTTCGTTATAATGATTTAAGGTAATGTTTTGGCACACTTCGTCTTTGAATATGACATATTTAGCCTCAGAGACACTTTATATTGGGAAAAACTGGGAACTCGCATACTTGAGCACACCATAGCATATGTGAGAACCATAATTTACAAGTAAGAGATTATGCCTACGAAAGTATAACTGAGTGAATACTATTGCCAGAACTAACTGCTGAAAGATGTGGGTTCATCAAAACTTGCAGTAATGCAGCCTCATGTGGAAAATGGGACCACACAATCCTTTGCCCTTGCACACTCATTCTTTCTGGTTTGCTGGCGCAGAGCCCTGGAGAGGACAGGATTTTAGAGCATCACAGTTCTGGCAGTAGACTATGACCACATTCCATTTTTCATTGTTTCAGTTTCTTTTCCTCGTGGGTAAGGAAAGAATATTGCACTTCATCCAGCGTGCCTAGACTCACTGTTGGTTTGACGTGTTCTTTTGTTTTATTTTTTCACCTTCTTAAGTACTATGAGATAAATAACTTCATCCAGATTAGGCCAATCTCTGGAACATGACAGTAAAATATTCCTGATAACATTATATTTCTTAAAAATTACTTTGTCAACTTGTTAGTGATGCTGGTTGCATGATCTTTACCCCTTTTCCTGCCATACTCCCTATCTAGTGAGAAAGATTAAAAGACAAGTAACCTCATTATTTCTGTACACCTACATCCGGCTAATGTATCTGCATGGCAAAAATATGAGTGAAGAGAGATGAAATATGTTTGATCACTCATTAGACCAAACAGTCAGTATTCAGTTACTCACCTTGAGGATTATTTTCCATCATGATGATTCTCAAAGATTTGTTCTAAGAGGCTGTCCTGTAGGAGGATCGAATTAATGTTATTAGCAATGGCATTATCTTTATTGAGCAAAAGATTTGATACCTCCACAGTAACAGTTAAGATCACCGAATCATTAAAGAATAATAATATAATACAAAACAAGCACTTTTTCTTTGGAGGTTTTGTAACATTTTCCATCTCACATGTTCCATGATGTAATCATCCTTTCTGTAAGGAACAGATAGTTCTCAAAGTGCAATCTATATTCATGTCACTGACATATACCTTACTGTAAGGAAAAAGTAATGATATCTTTAGGGAAATTTTAGTTAAGTGATGGTCCTGGAGAGAGACATTTCAGTGTACTCAGATATGTGAAAGTTTAACAACCATATGAAGGCACAGGATATGAATTACTTACTAGGAATACATTGATTAATAGAATGGCAGAAAAGCAATGATTAGGATAAATACATGTATGTAGGTCTTAAGAATCTGTGTAATAAGGAACAGAGAATGCTCTAATATGGCTTGACAGGCCATCTTTCTAGATTACTATTGCATAATACCAGTGTTAGTCCAGTGCTGATTAAAAATTAGTTTCCTTCATTATCTGCACTGTAAAACTGATGGGAATGTAGAAGATAGAGTTCTTAGGCAGTGCAAGTAAGAAAGCTACTTAGTGCATACTCCTGAGACTTATTAAACTGCATTGTTTTAGTAATTAGATAAATTCTGAGTGCTGTTTTGTGAATGGAGATATATAAGAAACTTTAGCATAAAAGTTCAGTCCTTAAAAATGTGTGCTGCAAGTGATCTATCACTTGCTGTTAAAAGATTTGTTGCTTGGAAATGCTACATTCAGACAGGAGAAACTATCCTGTATGAGAAACAAAGAAAAGAAAACATATGAAATTGATTTCGAGCTTATTAAAAATATTTATCAAATTTAAAAATATAAATAATTATCAAGCTAAATATAAACACACAAGCATAAAAATTGGAAGACCATTGTGTCTCATTCGTGACGTTGCTGTACTTTATAAGATATCTGAGTTTGAAGGCTAGGAATGTTGGACTAGACTGTATCATTTGAAGCTGTTCACATTATAATAAGGATCTGATGAACTCTGAGTGTAATCTTCTGGAATTAGTATTTAGTTAAATCCCAGTTTGGAATGGTACTGAGACATTCCTTTTAGGACACACTACTGTACATTAATTATGCTTTTATCTAATACAGCTTGAACAATAAGAAAAATAATGTTTTTTCTTCAGTTAATTTCCATAGTATGTGAGCAATCTTGGAAATCTATTTAAAATGTTTCTAGCAGTGAACAACTCCATTGAAATCTTTAATTCTCAATTTAGCAACTCATAAGTGCTGAGTCTTTTATCACCACCTGACCGTCAACCTCGAGTAACCTTCTCCACTCCAAGGAGCAATTAGTTCCTACAGTATGTAAATACATTAAAAAAAAAATGTTTACTATTGGACAATGTTTGCAATATGCATTTATAATTCAAAATTTACTTTTCTTACAGACTCTATGTGCATTAGCTCTCTTTCCACTGCCGGTGTTTTCTCTCATGTGGTTGTACAATTTGTCTGCCAGCTTCCAAAAGCAAGCATACAAGCTTCCCTTACCTAGCGTGCATGCAATAGGCTGCAGCAGCTCGCCCTGAAACTGTAGCTAGAGTTCCTAGAAATAAGACTATGGTAGAGGATCAGGCATTTCTTGAACCTTTTTAATCATGTCTTTGAATTGGGCACTGAAATCAATATTAAAGAACTGAATCTGAAATCAATTCAAACAAAAATAAATAAAAAAGCAGAAAGATGAGAACAATCTTAAATTAACAATTTCATTAAAGGTTATGTTTTAAATTTTACCATTTTTCAGTGCTATGTTGGTCCTTATGCTTTGTCGCCACATGATTGCTGAGATTTTCCCACCCAAAAAAGCTTTTGTACATTGATTGTTACCTAAATTAAAACATGAGAAAAATATAAAAATATTATTTTCAACACTCTATTATTCAAAGATTGATTAATTGAAACTTTTAAAGCAATAAATGAAGGAACTAATTTTTCATCTGCTAAGTACATGAAAATATTGAATGTCATTTTAGAGATATAAAATTGAATTGAAATAAACCACAAGTAATGATATTCGTACAATACATTTGAGAGCAATACAGTAGTTGAAAGTTCTGATAAGTTCCATAAAACAATTCAGTGAAGGTCGCTCATCAGATATCTTTTCTAAGCAGATTGATGGAGTTTTGGGCATAAATAAGAGGATTTCTGTTAAATCAGAGCATTTATTTAAATGTAATCTACAGAAGAGATTCATGGCGGTCACTGAAGCCAAGGTTTCTAGTGAGTTCAACTGGTATCTATTCAAATTAAATATATATCAAATTGTAATTACGTACAAATGCACAATTTTCTCTAGCCTAACAAAGATTTTTTTTTTAACTATTTCCATTCAAATATTTCTGTAGGGTTGACTAGCTCATATAATAAATTATAATTTTTGTTTGCTCTCTGCTTTACAAGTTATTCTCTTCAATTTAGCTTCTTTACCCTGCTTACTAATGTAATTATTTGAAAAAAATCCTTTATATGTATGTATGTAAAATGACTCATTTTTATGGTTTTAGTGCGTACTTAGATCATTCTGAGAATCTACTGTATTCTATGTGAACAATATGACAGAGGTAAATTTTATGATCAAGTTACGCATTTACTTCTGTACACGTACACACAAATGTATTAAAGACAGGAACATCTTCTCTGACCTTAAGTAGGTGTGAACACTCCTGAATTTTGCACACAAGGTTTCAGAGAGTTTTCACGTAATTCTGAAGATTTAATTAACTTTAGACACATCTCTTCCTTTTCTAGGTCCTCTCTATTCGATGTTCTTCATGACAAGATAATATACCTGGAGGACATTTCCTTTAGTGTCTTAGAAAGGGCAGGAAATGGAAGACATTTTTACTACATAGAAGATTATTTTTGAAATAATGAATAACAGTATGGAGTTCATAATCTGAACACTGATAGGTATTTGCATATTAAGATAATAATCAAAAGCTTTAAAATTTTCCACATGCTTATGGCCATTTACAACAAGATTTAACAGATGCATATAATTAAGTCTTATTTCATGTAGTTCCGAATTATTAGGAGAATATGGAGCAGCTTTTAAAAGTTGCAAATTTAAAAATAATCACCGCAGCTTCTTTCAGATAATTCTCAGACTATCCTCTGGGCACGGTGTTGAAAAAAACCAGCACTGAATAAAGTAAACCCAGTATTTAACATTCAGGGTTGTTCAGAATATGTTTCAAAGAGTTAAGGCTCCACTGTGTGAGATTTAAGTGGCAACATCACAGTCTGAAGGCTCAAGTTCAAATTAAAATCCGAACACCTCCTGGACAGCAACCGCCTGGATCGTCACTCAATAATCATTATTCACATGTTGATGCCAACCAAGGCTTAATGAAAATAATGTGTAAAAAAAGAAAAAAAATTCTAAAATGTGATAAGGAAATTTTTGATACTGTTTCTATAGGATGCCAAATGAAGACAATTTACTGTTTTAAA